>JAFMSR010000019.1:10027350-10050683 GCA_022818135.1 Saxidomus purpurata
TCTGACACCACAAGGCCTAGAGCTAAGATATTTGGCATGTAGAATTGCCTAGTGAACCTCTACCAAGATTGTTCAAATTATGACCCCCGGGTCAAAATTGACCCCGCACCGGGGGTCACTTAGTTTTGCATAGGAAATATAGGAAAAACTTTAAAAAGCTTCTTCTCTGAAACCACAAGGCCTACAGCTTAGATATTTGGCATGTAGCATTGGCTAGTGGACCTCTACCAAGATTGTTCAAATTATGACCCTCAGATCAAAATTGACCCCACACGGGGGGTCACTTAGTTTTACATAGGCTTATATAGGGAAAACTTAAAAAATCTTCTTCTTTGAAACCACAAGGCCTAGAGCTTAGATATTTGGCATGTAGCATTGGCTAGTGGACTTCTACCAATATTGTTCAAATTATGACGCACCGGGGGTCACTTAGTTTTACATGGGCTTATATAGGGAAAACTTTAAAAATCTTTTTCTCTGAAACCACAAGGCCTAGAGCTTAGATATTTGGCATGTAGCATTGCCTAGTAGACCTCTTCAAAGTTTGTTCAAATTACGCCCCTTGGGTCAAAATTGACCTTGCCCGGGGGGGGGGGATCATTTGTTTTACAAAGGCGTATATAGGAAAACTTATTTGGTATATAACATTATCTAGTGATCTTCCACCAGGCAAGTGGACTTGTACCAAGGTGAGCGATATAGGGCCATCTTGGCCCTCTTGTCATTAAAATTCTAATAAATATGATAATCTAATGTATATGCACTTTCATATATATTTAACTAATTCACATATATAAATTTATTTGGGGGAGAAATGACTAGGGTGTGAAACATCTGTAAACCGCATGTGACAGAGGCTGCAAAATGGTTGCCGAGTAGTTACGCAACAAAAATTTACTTTGACACAGGGCTCTCATTAAAGGCCGTACAGCCGTAAATTACGCCAAAAATTATTCTCATGCCTGAAAAAATTTAAAGCACAGACGTATGCCAGACTTCCAGATTATTTTGAAAACGTCCAAATTTATAACCTCGAGCGTATACCATGTATACTGTGCACAATGCCATCAATACATGATCAAAGTGTCAACACTTCCGCTAATACCTAATCGCTAAACTTAGAATTAAACCCTTACTCATTGACTGAAAAATTACATGACCATGACTTTGTATAGTACTCTAGTGATGTAATTGATCAGGAATCCAAATGAACCAAAACTGATATTTATAACCTTTTGCAAGAAGTACAATGTACATGTATTTTCAAAATGCACTGAATGAAATATCTTTTAGAAACTTGGAGAATAAACAAAAACTCTGTTTTTTTATGCATTCAGGATAACATGGACCAGCGTGTTTTCTTGAGATTGGAGAATGGTGAAATTGTCACCTTGGAGGATGCTGGAGTGCCAGGTACATCATATGTTGTTCAGGATGGTGACATTGCTAGCACATCTTACATTGTACAGGGTGAAGGAGAGCCGAATGCATCTTATGTTGTAGAAAATGGGGCTATACCAAAATCTACTTACTCTGGACAGGATGGAGATACTTCTGCTCCAGGTATTCCTTTTTCAAAAGAATTTGCAACATCGGCTTGCATACCATATTTATAAACTTGACTCTGATCAACAGGTGCGTAAAGTGAAGGAAAAGCTGCTATAAAAACTCCATTTAACAGTCTAGACAAGCTTTAATAAATTTATGCATTCCTCAAGTGTGATACTGTCATGCATTTATAGATCACGCATTGCCATGTTCTTTGTAGTTTTCTCATCCAGTAAGATAGGTCCAAATCACGTCACTGAGCCAATTTCACTTGTTCTGGTCATTTACATTTTCATGGCTATAAGCTATCTTGTATTTAGCTCACCTGAGCACAAAGCGCTCAGTGTGATCTACATTTGTATTGTGGTTGACTGCAATCTGTACATAACCTTTAAAAATAGAGGCTGCATTTTTCACTAGATCTTCATTAAACTTGGCCAGAATGACTTCATTGGTGATATCTGGGTCTTGGGCAGTTTGTTTCCAGTGATGTTTGTATGTAAAACAACTGCGATGGAACTCTGGTAAGGGATATAGGATATGAGTGCTCATTATGTGAAACGTGTATTATGAATTGTCTATGTTACAGGCTATGGAGAGGCAGCTGTGTTAAATGATGTAGCCGTTGAAAATGACGGGGCTGACAATGTTGTCTATATTGTTCAGCAGGAGGTGAGTTTTGTTCATATCTTTTAGTACTTCTTTTGTATTTTGGATCAATACTTTCGGGGTTCCATGTTTTCAACGTATTATAATTTGTAGATTATGAGTATAACACTTAAGATGAAGATTTGGAAGTGGGTGATACATTGTACATGTGTGTTATTAAGATCATACGCATTTCACTTCAAATTACTTTTATGTAATTTTATGTTTTAACTTATCTGAGTATCTGTAAAATCATTTTGGGTTTATGAAACCCTCTAGTTAATTGGTATTGGAAGTGTCTAAAGTGTAAAGTGAAAACTACCACAACATTTACATGTCATAACTTATGTAAGTAAACATTTTAAAAGATGACAGAAATGTTCTTTTGGAGTTTTTCATCCATTTTCCTGCAGCACTATTGTTGTTGTAGAATCTAATCAGTTATACATGTATTATGCTAGGGTGTTAACGCAGAGAGTATACAGTATGCTGTTGTTGGAGAAGCTGAATCTATTGAGCCAACATACGCAGTCCAAGCTGTTGATGCTGGTAATGAGACGCCTCAAGAGAACAGGGAATATGCACAAGTTCAAGACATGAGTGGAATAGAAACACTATCTAGAGTTGCAACACAAGAATTTGTTAGTTCCCTCATATCGGAGTCCAAAGTAAGGAAGAATGGATCCAGATTGGAGAAAGAAAGTGAATTAAACAGACAAATTCATATTGAAACAGAAGGAAAGGCTCTAGAGGGTGTTAAGATTTCTTTTTCTTGTCAACACTGTGGGGAAGCATTTGAAGATTTAGCTGAATTCAGGCTGCATCTGAAGAATGAACATGGAAGCGAAGAGATGGAAGACATGTCAGATGGGGAAAATGAGTTAACACTTTTACCATCCTGTCAAGTCTGCTCACAGACTTTTGTGAATGTTCAAGAATTAGAAGCTCACAAGAAGGTGCACTCTGGGGAAAGTAAAAGCCTGTCGGGAATGTCATACGATTCAAAGATTGAACAAGACAACATAGCAAGTGTTAAATTGGAAAGGAAAAGTTTAGAATGTAAAGTCTGTGCCACTTGTTTTGATGATAAAACTTTACTGCTTAAACATGTCAGAAGTGAACATTCTAAAGGTGAAGCTGAAGAAAGCAGTTCCAGCTCTTTCTCAAAATGCCCATATTGCCACAAATTGTATGTTCAAAGAGGCAATAATAGGTCTATGATTAAACATATTTATGCTGCTCATCCAGGAAAGAGTGTGGAGGAAGTGTGTAGTCCAGGTGATAAAAAGGGTCAGTTAGAGGAGAAGATAAACTGTTTTGCTTGTGGACTTGGCTTTTACTGGGAAAAAAGTCTGATACGACATATGAAAGATAGACATCCAAAATTACTAGAAGAGAAAGGTGACCAGATATTTGCTGATCTAGGTATACAAGATTTACAGATACCTGCTAGCAAACAGCGACGATCAGTGAAAGGTGACTGTCCCAGTGAAGAATTACTTAATTGCCCATATTGTCCAAAGACATTCTTATGGGAAAAAAGTTTAAAGAGGCATACCATCACTTGTCATAATCTCGGTGATAAAACAAGTAAACGTATAAGAAAAGTACCTGTTGTGTTCTGCTGCCCACATTGTAGTCTTGTTTCAAAGTATGCATGTGCTGTGAGGAAGCATATGGAAAGAAAACATTCACAGCAGATGAAAGACGTAAATGTAAATACAGTAGAGCTGCCAACAATGGAAGCAGATGCTGCCATGGACATTGAATTTAAAACAATTGACAAGCGGCCAGCAGAGGTCAGGTTAAATTTTTGTCCAGTCATTTACAGATGTCCATTTTGTATCTATGCATCAAAACAAGGCTCCAATCTCATAAGACATTTGACATCAGTCAAACATGGGAACATCTTCACACATGAAGAATTGAAAGAGATTGGTATCACTTCATTTAAAGTTAAACAAGAGTCAATGATGGAAGATGCAGCAAATCTAGATGGAACCTCAAGCAAGAAACTTCCAAAATTGAAATTAAAAGGTAGACTGTTAAACACTGTAATGAGAAAATTTGAAATCCTTAAGCAAAGGAAACTTGAAAACAAAGAGAATGGAACAGGTGTAGCTGAGACTGAGGATGACGGTAGTGATATTGATATTGATAATATCATAGACATGGCTGAAAGTATTGATTTCATCATAGATGTGGCCGAAGATGAATCAGACGAAAGTGTTAACGAAGAAGAGAGAGAAGACACTGAAGATGTTGGTTTTGATGAAGAAACAAAATTCAGGAGAGGTTTGAGAGAGAGAAAGGGCATTGATAGTGAAATGGTACAAATGAAAACTAAGGATAAAGTTGAAAAATCAGGCAAAGTTATTCTTTTGAAGGCAAAAATGGATAACAGAAGTAAAACGGTTCAAGTGTTTAAGGAACAAGAGCTTCCAGAAGAATTGGAAAGCACACAGGGACAGAAAAGCAATTCAGGCGTAAAGAGAAAAGGTGATACATGTAGCTCTTCAGATTTTGAAATGAGTAAAGATTTAAGTAATGACAATTTAGTGCATAACATTGACCTAGATATTGAAGCAAATTATGATACAGAGACTCCTAATGATAGCTATGGAGTGGATAGTGTAGAAATTGAACCTCTGAATATAAGTCATGATAAAACTGATATGAATGAAATTGATGGCAAAAATAAACCCATAAATAAACGTAAAGATAGAGAAAGTACAAGAAAACGTTTACCTAAACCTGATGGAACTGAATTGAATATCACAGATACAGTAGGTAAAAGAACTTCCTGCACTAAAAAGGTTATTTCAGTTGATAAAGATAAAATAACTCTTATAAGTAGAGGAAAATCTTCTATCAGAAATAGTCGGAAATCAAGACGAGTAGGAAATGTTGATACAGACTTTCAAGTGTGTAATGTCTGTAAGGAAGAATTTACAGACTTTTCAGCGTTTAAACAGCATTTGCCTGCACATGTGAATATAAAAGTGTTCTTTAGATGTTCTGAATGTGACTGTGAATTTCAGTTTTTGGATGATTTAAAGAATCATTTGCAGAAAGAACATGGTCAGACCTTTTTGGAATCCAATACAAGTATCTCATACTTGCGTACAGAGGTTGTGAAGATGGATTCAAAACCTGTTAATACCTATGATTGCCCATACTGTGAAATGTTGTTTTCTCAGGCAGGTATTTTGCAGCAACATGTTATAATTGACCACACAGACAATATAAAGTCTGCATGTATAAAACAAGAAAATTCTTCTACCTCAAAAGACAGGGTCAGTGCAACAATTGTCTCTGCTTTTAATTGCAAGTATTGTGAATGTTTTTACCATAACATAAAGGATATGGTCAAACACATGCTTTTAGTACATTGGGATGTAGACAAATCAATTTCAGTAGGAAATGATTCTTTTGTCAGAAAGTCTGCAAGAAAAAGGAGGCTTCCAAAGTGGCTTGAGGAGGCTAGCGATGAAGTCAGTAAAACTAAAAAATCAAGGCATTCTAAAAATGTGGAAAATGAAAGTTGTATTGAAAACAATTCTCCATCAAAAGAAAATGAGATGACAAGAGCAGGACCGCTACAAAGCAACAGAGCAAGCCTAATGGACAAAAGCAACGATATAGTTATGAGTGACCATGAAAAGGTCAAAGACAATAGCAGTCGTAAGAAGAAAAAAATTGATGTAAACACAAGAAAAATCTCAAACGGGAAACAAAAGATACCAGTCGGAATCTGCTTGATCCAAACAAAGCTTCAAAGTCACAAAATAATGGAAGTGAGGCTCCAGTCAGAAAAGGCAGAGTTGCAAGAAAACCAGAGTCAGTTAAAACTTTGACAGATTCATTTGAAACACAAGATACAACAGAAAAGCAAAATAAATGTCCTCATTGTAATTTCATTGCTAAAAGATCTTCAGCGCTGGCATTCCATATTAACTTCAAGCATGCAAATGTTAAGGCCAAGGACTTGGGAGACATGGAAAAGCAAGACACCAGTAAACAATTGGCTGTTTCTCCAAAGAAAGTGAAAATTGAAGACTCCACTGAGATATCTACAACTTCTAGGAAGAAGAAAGCGAAGGACAAAGAAATTCAAGAGCTAGGGGTTACAGGAAAACAAACAAAAACAGCTTATGGGCAGTGTCAGGAAACTTCAGGAAATTCAGTAAAAATGAAAGGTAAAGACAATGCTAGCTCCGGTATACGAAAGAATGTGGTAAGAGAATTAGAAGAAATAGAAGATGATATGGACTCTGAAGATGAATATGAGGATGATTACCTTGAATTTGGTGATTCTGATGATGATTTTAAGCCAGAAAAAGATCATTATGTAGACAGCAGTAGTGATGTTGAGGAGTCTGACAATGAAGATGATACTGGTAAAGGAAATATTTCTGTCAAATTTGAGTGCCCATATTGTGAGCTAGAGACCTATACACGTTTCAGTCTTCTTGAAATTCATGTTGAGGAAAATCATCCAAAACAGGCAAGTTCGTTCAGTATTGCTGATGTCAAGACCGCGGTTGAGTTAGATGGGACAGTGAGGAGTTCAGATCTTGTTCACTCCTGTAAATTCTGTGATAAACAATTTCTAAGTAAAGCACATGTAAAAGCTCATGTAAAAAATAGACACAGAAAAAAGTCTGCTGCTGAATCTAAGAAAACTTCAGATGGTTTGAAGAGGTCAAAAATGGAATGGTATAAGTGCGTATTCTGTAATGTAGTTGCAGATTCAAAAGAACATATACTTTCTCACACTCATAAACAGCATCCACTGGAGAAAGACATTAGCATAGATGAAATAAAAGAGTATATACAAGCAGACGACGACATTTTGCAGGATGTGTTCAAATGTCCATATTGTGAAAAGAAATGTAGATGGGAGAAAGTTTTATTAAAACACATAGCTCGTATTCATTCAGATATTGTCGAAAGTTCTCCTAGTGAAATCATATGTCAGAGAGAAATTGTAAGGGAGCCGCAACATAATAAGTACCAGTGTGTTTATTGCGTCTGTCAGTTTGATAGGAAAACAGAAGTTATAACACATGTGAGAAATTCACATCCAGACCAAGCAAGTGTTACAGAAGATGACATTTTTGAAGTTGAAATTTCTGACAAGGTTGAAGATCATTTTCAGTGTCCATACTGCAGTCAGCAGAGTAAATATAAAAGATGTATCATCAGGCATGTTGGTAGAGCTCATAAAGACATGAAAGGGTTCACCAAAAGTGATGTCATCTGTCTGAGCACTAAGAAAAGCAGAAATTCAGTTAGTGAGGGGCTTGTTTTTATGTGTCCGTTCTGTGATTTTGATAGCAGATGGAAACCATCTATTAAACGACATGTGGATCAAAATCATACGGATGTGGTTGACTTCGATCCAGAAGTTATACCAAGCGAGTATCGGAAGAAGTCTTTAATAAATCTTGATGAAAATCACCATGGTGATGATGAGGAAAGTGATTTGGTGGAATATTACAAATGCTCATTTTGTGATGCCGTAAGTGAAACAAAAGCGGGTGTTGTGAAGCATACTCTAAATGTTCATCCACAGAAATCTGATTTTAAGCTTAGTCAAGTTGAGAAGGCTGTCTGGAATGAGGTAGTCTTTAGAGATGAGGATATTGTTTATAAATGTCCGGTATGTAGTAGTGGTAGCAAGTTTAAAAAGAGGATCGTCCTGCATGTGAAATCTGTCCATCCAGAGGTGAAGAAGTTCCGAGCTGTGGTGTGCAAGGCAGACTTTATGAAAAGTGAAGGTGATGTAGGGTCTGTGTACATGTGTAAGATTTGTAGTGAGTTAATTACAAGCACTAGAGGTGTTAGTGCCCATGCCCAGCAAGTTCATGGGGAAGAAGAACAAATTGTTGTAGACACAATATCTCCTGATCAAAAACTGACTAATATTTTTAGATGTATGTATTGTGAACATACCTCAGTTTGGAGAAACGCAATCATTAAACACGTGGAAATACATCATCCTGTCGTTGAAAATTTCCAAGCAAAGGATGTTATTTGTGAGGTAGTACAAGAGAGTGAGCTCAGTGGAACAGGGGGCTACCAGTGTCCTTACTGTGATACAGTCAACCACTGGAAGAAAAGTATCATTCGTCATATGAAAACAGTTCATCCAAATGAGCAACAGGACATTGAAATTCAATTTAATCCAGCAGTATCAGTGAAATCTGGAGGAAGATCATCCAGAAAAAGCAGCAAACAAATCAACTGTCTGAGGTGTGGAACTATTTGTAGAAGTATGGAAAAAATGCGAAAGCATTTCTTATCAAGACACCCAAAATTGGCGAAAAACTTTTTGAATAAGGAAAATACAGAGTTTTCATATGACTCATTTAAAGGAAGGCCATTAGATCATGTATGTGTTTTGTGCAATGCAAAGTACATGTGGAAGAAAAGCTTGCTTGTTCATGTTAAGAATCGACATCGGGATATGTACCAGGTTTACCAGGCACTGGACCATGTTGTGGATATTGTGGCTTGTGCTGCAGGTAGGTGTTCTTTATTCTTTTGCTTTACTGTTTCTGAATAAAAAAAGGTCAAGCCATGCTTTGTTAGAGAAGCAGCACCTTTTCCTAGGGCAACCATTTCCAAGTTTTGAGACAAGTCTCTGTCGCCAAGTTGTTCTCACTAAATCTTTTAGTTATTGAAGGTCATGGGTTCAAGCTACCAACGTAACTCTTTGTGTGAGAAAGTTGATAGTATCTTTGACTTGTATCATGATCAAGAACTGGTCAGTTTTAGGAATAAAATTTTATGCATACAATAGAATCTGCATCTATGTTCAACAATGCAGATAATGTTTGATTACGACCACTTACAATTTCCTACATGTATGCATTTCCTACAGTTACTACTGACCCAATTTCAAAATAGTTTTGTGCAAAATTAAATGTTCTTTCAGTGACCTATCAAAATCCTTGTTTGGTTTTGATCTGTTATAAATGGAACGATACTGTGTGAAAACCTACCATACAGAACTATGTTATGACTATAAAATCTGTCTTTTACATCATTTTTGAATAAGCAGCTGTAAACCAAAAACTAAACAAAATGTAAAGTGTCAGTAAATGTTTAACATATTTTGAGGAGTTATATTGCATTAATTCAATGTTTAGTAAAGTTTCAAGACATGCTCATTAACAAATTTCAGGTGTAGAGATAAAATCCGGTGAGCATTCTGTGGTTGCAAAGCCAGATCCTGATGCTGTACAAAATACAGGTCGAAGCAGTGTACAAAATACAGGTCGAAGCAGTGTACAAAATACAGGTCGAAGCAGTGTAAAAAATACAGGTATAGTACCAAATGTGTTTGATTATATCTTTACACCAGTGTATTTGGAACTAATATTAATAAAATCTAAAGTCAGCAATATGTTAGTGACATATTACAGAACTGATATAAGTTGTGTATACAAAGTAAACACATTTTAATACCTTTTAGTATGCTTCCCTATTCAACAGTATGTGCAGCAATTCATTTATTTTTTGTACAATGATTTTGCAAGTTTAGTATACTTTACAGTGGTTTCAAGGCCTGGCAGATGTGAGGATTGCAGTTTGGTATTTAAGTCACAGTGGGCTGCAAATGTACACAGGAGACTAAAACATGGAAAATGCTCTAAATACAGGTAAATACACATGTATGTAATTTTGTTTATGGAAGAGCCTGCAGTTGCAACAGGAAAATTTGCAACAGATTACTGTGAGATGTCCAGTCCCCTCAGGATCGAAGGGCCCAAGGTTCGATCCCTACCATAGCCATGGCGGTAGTGTCCTTTGGCAAGACACAAGTAATTCCACATTGCCTCTCTCTCTTCGAGGTTGATTTAGTCTGGAATGAGTCTCGAGAGCGATTAATCTAAGAAGTTGTTATAACTTGTTTCGCAATCGAGTATAAAAAAAGTAAATTGCTGTTCTGGTTGGGGTTCTCTAAATTACCGGTATCAGTGGTACTTCGCTCAACAGTAATTGCAGTATCAGGTAAAGTTTTTCCCACTGACTTATATTTAATCTAGGTACATGTAGTTTGATTTTGATTGGTGGATTCATTAACAGCTTAGAAACTGGTCAATATTTGAGGCCGGTAATAAAGAGAAATTTCACAAGTAGAGAATTGTTTAGTTTATTTTCTAAAATCCATTTTTAAGTGTTGTGCAATAAATTAGTGAAAGGATATTAAATTCTGATACCAGTTGGTAAAGTTGTGTGTGTGGTGGGGGGGGGGGGGGGTGCATGTGATATCTTTTAACTTATACATTCTAGAAGATACAACATCTTACTTTAATGATCTTTCCTTCATGAAATTGTTCTTATGCTGCAGATGTTGGTAGACACATGATGTTTGTACATTATAAAGTAAATATGTGTCTTTTTTTGTTCACAGGTTTCAGTGCAGCAAGTGTAGCTTGTCATTTCCTACACAGTCATTACATCTACAACATAAGATCAGATATCACAGAAACAGGAGACCTAAAACAACATTGTATTGCAATGTGTCAGCTTGTAATTTCAGGTAAGAAAGGTGGTACTGTGTCTCCACACTTTAATCTCTCACTGACCTGTCTGACAAAGTATACTGGCAGGCTCATATCCAATAAAAAATATTACTGTAGACTACATGTATGTATCAGTCTTGTCCAGTTATGTTTCATCTGTCAAACTGGGCAGAATTTGTTTAATAGACTTGCCTTTATTTCAAATTTTGTAGTACCTTGTTGCCCTTCTTTCAACTTCCACAGTACTGTGTTGTCCTTTCAACTTTTAAAGTACTGTGTTGTCCTTTTGACTTTCACAGTCCTTACCTTGTTGCCCTTCTTTCAACTACAAACTCCTACAAATGGTCTGTGGTTCATAGGGGTGTACAATGTTAATTGACTGCTGTGTAGCAAAAAGCATAAATCAATACAATACTACACTGGATATGGAGGCTGATCATGGTCTGCACTAGTCATATCTGCAGGGGTCACAGGATGTGCAAGTTTACATCATTAAAAAGGATGTTCTACCCATTGTTTGTTTTATATCTGTTTCATATATATTTCCCTGGAATTGTACAATTAACTTCACCAGTATAGGCGTGTATTTGCATGTATGACTGATTCCTCTTTAGGGAAGAGTGCTGAAATAATTGAAAATAGACAAAAGTATCCAACATGCTTTAGACCATTAATATACCTGAAATGATACTGACTCGCCCTAATTACCACAGTAAGGGCATTACTTTACAAAAGAAAAGAAAAAGATAAAATAAACAATAGTTTGTAAGTTGCACAGACTTTATGTTATACTTGAATGGTAATACTATTGACTGTTTTTCAGGTGTAAGTTCAGCAAGATGCTGCAGAATCATTACAAAAACATACACAACATCAGTATACCAATACCAGGAAGTACAACATTTACAACATACAGTAAGTATACCTTGCTATGTATCTGGAAGACTGATTGCACACTCACCTGAATATACAACACCTTGTCATGCGAGATCCTTCTTTGCCAGAATCTATTTTTGATGAGTAACAATCTCTTACAAGCATTGACAATTTAGGGGTCATCTTTTTTCTGGGTCTGCTCGATGTCTCTTGGACCCCTTGAAGCATTTTCATGGAACTTGGATTAAATGTTAATCTCATCAAGGCGATGTGGAGAACACACTTAGAGGTCATTATTTTAGTGTCTGCTCCATATCTGAACAACCCTTTGAAGGATTTTCATGAAATTTGGGTCAAATGTTCGGATTATTAATATAACATGCAAAACACAGCTTACAGTCAAGGTCAAAATTAAAGGTCAAAGGTCTGCAGACTATATCTCCCAATGCCCTTCAAGGATTTTCATGATTCAAATGTTCACTATATCTGCGTACCTCGGCTATCTTTGCACAATGTCAAGATCGCACTTAAGGATCAAATAGCATGTGACTTAATTTTGTGTCCGCTTTGTAACTCCTGAACCACATACTGAACTTTAAATGAGAGAAGTCCTTTCTTGTGAAAGCGCATTCTGTGAGTGTATTCTAGTCACTTTCAGTGATAGCTCTATTTTTGTTTTATGACAGCAAGTCATGCTTTTATGCTTTCTGGCGTACAGTACCAGAGTGAGCTGTTGTGACCTATCACCATTTGGCTTCAGTTTTACATTGAACATCTGTCCAATATTTTCTTTAAACGACATCTCTGAAATCACCAGGCCAATATTGTTGAAACTTAGCACATGAAGCTCAACCAAATTTGTTCAAAAAAATTCCATTCCCTGCAGAATTCTGATTCAGTGCTTTGGCAACAAGTAGGAAAAACTTTCAAAATCTTTTTTACCGAAACCACAAGGCCTAGAGCTTGGATATTTGGAGGGTGGTACTGTCTAGTTCACTCTATCAAGATTGTTCAAATTATGCTCCTGGGGTCAAAATTGGCCCTTCTACATGGAAATATAATTATAGTAAAACATAAAAAATGTTATCATGGTTATTGTCAGAAACTGTAAGGTCTAAAGCTTAGATATTTGGTATGTAGTTTGTTCAAAGCATTCCCCTGGGGTCATAATTGGCCATGCCCAGGGCTCACTTGTATAATATATAGACTTATGAAAGAAAGTATTATGTAGCATGGCCTAGTGGTCCTCTACCAAGGTTGTTCATATTATGCCCCTTGGGTCAAAATTGGCCACACCCTGGTGTGATTATTTTACATAGACTTACATATTAACATTTTTGAAAGTCTTCACCATAATTGCAAGTTGTAGAGCTGTAAAGGGATCCATTTGAACATTATAGGGCCATCACAGAGGTCTTGTTGATAATTCATAGCTCATTTTGAAGAGTTCTCAAATTTGTTTATGTTGCAAAGGAACTAACGAAATACATGTAATAGAAATGTGTCTCTATTCAAACCTGTAGTTCAAATTCAGTTTTGTAAGCTTGTCTAGCTCATATATATAACTGGGCAGTTCTGATTAACAAATTGCTTTTGGTTTACCAGGTTCGAAGACTGGCAGTTCAGTCAGATGTGAGATCTGTTTGAGGAGCTTCAGTAGTTCACATCAGTTAAAGCAGCATGTTGCACTTCACAAGAAACAGCGTAGAGTAAGATTCCAATGTGGTACCTGCGGACAGCAGTTCCTGACGCGTACACTCAGAGACTCGCACATTGAAACGTTCCACTTGGACAAGGCCGAGATGTGTGATATATGTGGAGCCCTGTAAGTGTAAACATTTAAGCATTCTTTAGTTATACTGTATTTAGGACTTAATGTAAATGATAAAGTGTCCTTTTTGCTTCTACATCATTCTATATATTTGTTCAACAGTTTCACCGTCGGCTTTCTGTATGTATATTGTTTTGGCGTTGTCCGTGAGTCCGGAGTCATATCTCAAGAACCAATGGATAGAATTTCATGAAACTTAATATAAGTGTTCAAAAGCATAATGCTGCGGTGCACACTAATCTTTTGTCAAGATTGGATTAGTATCTCGAGAGTCATTGCCCTTTAATTGTTATTTTCTTCTATATTCAATATAAAAACATTAAAATTCTATTTCTCTGAAGCCAGTTATCAAAATTAAATTGTAATTGGCTCAAATAATTCAATGATCACGTCCAATATCCACCCCCTGCACTTCATGATTTTTTAAGAAATGAGGCCCCCTTAAGGGATGTAGTTCTTTTCTTTAATATTCTATTTAGAAATATTTTGTTTACTGAAACTGATAGTACTGATTCTATTTAACTGATTAGAACTGAGCTCTGTATCACTGTAAGATGCTGAAAAAGAATTACTCCTCAGAGATGAGGCCCCAATGGGGCGGTGAAATTTTATAAATGCTTATTTTTTCTGAAAAGGCTTGTTAAATTTTTATTTTGTTAGGCACAAATCATCAACTTTGCATTCTCTAACAACAGAAAGTTAGAAAAACTGGTTTATCACAGAAATGAGGCCCTTAAAGAGCTGTAGTGCTCTTCTTATATAACTATTCTAAATAGAACCTTAAGAATTCTTGTGTGAAAGTAGTAGCGCTGATTTAAATTCAACAATTAAGTTCTTTATGACTGTGACTTGAAGAAATAAAATCACCTTGATGAGGTCCCAGTGGGGTGGTTAAATTTTGGAAATGCTTTTTTTCTGAAACAGATAAACCAATACACTTTCCAGTTGCTCTTTAACAGCTATTTGCTTCACTAGGTGGGGGATATAAATTCACTCAATTTGCGTGTTGATGTTAAAAATTTGTCTGTCATCCTCTATGGTTTATGTGGGATGTTGTCTGGTAACTTGTTCTGAACATTTGAGTTCCTCAACAGTCCAGGTTACCACAGTTACTTGAAGAGTGTCTTCTGACTTACAATTAAATTCTGAAAGAAACAGGAAAAAACTGTAGTCCACTATCTTTTAGTAATGGGAAGTAGATTTATATTTTCACGGAAATGTAAGTGTGTCGCTTTAGTTTTGTCTCACTTATATGTGGAAGGAAAATTAACGGTTCAAAGTTTAGACTTCTGCACAGTTATCATTTTCAGATATATAAAAGATAAAACACAGCAAGTGTATTACCCCAGGAAAATAATTACCAAACTGTAAGAAAATTTTGTCTGTTTTCAGCTATGCCAAAACCAACCTGAAAAAGCACATGAAGACACATGACGAGGAGCGTGCCGAGGAGACAGAATGTCCTTATTGTCAGAAAGTTTTAACAGCACGAATGTTGAACAGGCACATGCTTCATGAGCATCAGGAAATTCTGAATTGTCAGTGCAATATATGTAGTTCATACGAAGAATCTTCTGACCAGCTGAGATACACTTGCTCATTGTGTGATCAGTCCTTCTGCCAGAAGTCCATGTTGTATGTACATAGCAAGCTTAACCATGTTGATGGGCAAAAATCAAAGTTATTCTACTGCGAGGCATGTCCAGATTTGTACTTTTTATCAAAGCGTATGAAAAATATACATTGCCATGAACATCACAGAAAGAGAACAACAGCTGTTCCAAAACCAACAACACCCGTCAGTCGTAGCACTAGTACGTACAATAACACCGATCCGACGACTCATGTCATTCATATTGGGCAAGATGAAGGGAAGCAGTATTTACCAAAGTTAAGTGAATCAAGCATGAATGCTGTTATCAAAGAGTTACTTGTAGTAGAAAGGGGAGTGGAAAATCCATATAAGTGTTTATTATGCGGTCGCAGTTTCTCAAAATCTAAGTACATCAAACTGCACATCAGACGTGCCCACGTGCGTGATGAGGACCAACCGTACAGATGTAAAGTTTGTGGGTCTGGCTTTGTCAGATTAACAGAGTTTAGAAAACACTCGCGTTCTCATTCTGATTTTCGTCCATACAAGTGTCGTTACTGTGATAAGGCATTTAAACAACAGGCAAATCTACGAGATCACTACCGTGTCCATACAAACTCCAAGGAATATGAATGCTATGTATGCAAGACTGAATTCAAACAGCGTGGAGGTCTTACATCACATGTTGTGTTTCACGATACAGTTAAACCTTTCAAATGCATGTATTGCCAGAAAGGATTTACGACTCGAGGGGAACTTTCTCGCCATATGCAGAAGTACAACAAGGATGTCACTCAAACCTCAGAAAAATGCTACCCTTGTCATCTTTGTGAAGAATCTTTTCCACATTACCCAATGCTTCTTAAGCATATTGATGCCCATAATCCAGAAAAGCCATTCCAATGTGTAGCTTGCAAACAGAAATTTTCAAACTATGTTGCTATGTATTTTCATAAAGTGAAAGAGGAGCATTTTCTGTTAGAAGAAATTCAAGAAGGTATGAAAGACCTGCAGAAAAGAGGAAGGAAATTCAGAGCAAAGAAAAGGTCTTTGATATTGCCGGGCCCAGAGATAGTATATGCAAGGAACCAGCCTGTGACAGAGACAATTTATATTAGTCAGCCAGATGCTTATGCTGAGAATGAAACCAGCATTAAACCAGTGGAAGTTATTATTGAGGAGTTTGGACAGGACCAAGTAGTGAGAGTTCAAGAGAATGAACCAGAGCATGAAGAGCTTTTGTCTATTGCCAAACAGTTGACAGAATTGTCTGGTTTTCACGGATCAGAATATTACACAAACAAGAAAAATGTGCATCAAGAGGAAGATGAAATTATCAAGAACATGTTAGATGCTGATGAAGATGTCTTAGCCAATTTGAGTAAGCAGAGTACAAGTAATAAAACATATGATGATGAAAGTGACAATACTAGTAAGATTGAAATGACAGAACAGCAAGATGTAAAAGAAGATGGTGTAGAGGAAAACTATGAGTATATGCCAGAAATAGAGAATGCTGTACCTGCAGTTGATGAATCTGCTGCAGGTAATGAAGATTATGGTTATGTTGTTGAAACTGGTGGTCAAGTTAATATTCCTGCCACCTCAATTCCAACAAATATGGAAGAACTTGTGTCGCTAGTGTCTCAAAACACTTCAACCAATAACAGTGAGCAGGTGATGGCATATCAGAGTGAAGATGGATCAGTAATATATGTATGTTTGCCAGAAGACCAGAACATTAAAACTGAAGAGGTAGTAGTAGAAGAAACCACAGGAGAGTCTGATATGGTTGGGGAAACATCTGAAGCTGCTGCTGAAGAGACTGGAGAGGCTGATTTTAATATGGAGTGTAATGAAACAGCTGATGAACTTTATGAAGAAACTGGTGACACTGTAACAGATGAAGATCAGATTGCAGAAACTACTGGCACAGCAATAAGTGAAGAACAGGCAATGGAGACAGACAATGTTGATATGGTACACATTGCTGTTACACAGCAAGCAGAACCTCTTAGTGAAATACAACAGAGTGATGGAATTGATGTACAAGCCCAGGACATAGAGGATGATGATAAGAGAGTTTTTGATGAAGGTGAAAACAATGTTACACAGACAACAGAAATGCAGCCTTTTGAAGGTAGTGAAATACAAATGACTCAGTTTATCACAACTGAACAGAATATACCTGATACAAGTGAGCAGCAAGTTCTAGCAGCAAACCATTTGGAGAACGATGCTGCACATGAAGCACCAAATCAAGACTATACAATGGTGGAATCAAAGTTTGACAATTCTGTTATCACTATTCAGCCACAAGAGACATTTACAGATGATATTCATGAAAGCCATGAAGATCTGATACGTAGAAGTCAGTTAGCTCAGCATCTGACTGGAAACATCCAGCCCAGGGAGGATTCATCAAGGATCCAAACTCATTTAATAGTGACTGAACAAGGTTTGCAAAGTATAGGCAATTTTGAACCTCTTGTTTCTCAAGATGTCACACAGGGTGAAAATATTTCTCAGAGTTTAATAACCATTGCAGCTACAGCAGCTGATCAGACACACATTGTGGAGGCTCAAGATTCCATGAATAATACTTCTAGCTTTGCACAAGTTGCTGTTACAAGACATGGAGAGAGTTTTGTTGAAGGGGAGGAAACTCTTGTGGAGTACCAAATTGATGAATCAAGATTCATAAAAGAAGAGCTTCTTGCTGCAGACTACAATGCTTTGAGCGAAAAAGACCGAGAGGTTATGTTCTTCTCTGATAACATCTATACATACAGTCAGCTTGAAAAGAAATTTATTTGCCTACATTGTGGTGCAAAAATTGGGACATTTAAGAATTTAAAAAATCATATAAGAAGACATGCACCGATGAGCTCTCGGACACATGTTTGTACATACTGTCCCAAAAGGTTTGTCACGAAAAATGAGCTAAAACGCCATCAATATACTCACACCGGAGAGAGAAATTATGTATGCAAAGACTGTGGGAAGAAATTCATCCAACCAGGTCATCTACAGGAACATCAGCGCCTTCATACAGGTCATAAACCATTTCAGTGTACACACTGTCCAGCAGCTTTCATCACTAAATCACAGTTGGTGCTTCACTTTAGTAGGTTGCATTCGAGTAACGAGATCCCTTGCAATAAGTGCGATAAAGTGTTCAAGAACGATGTAGATCTGAGGCGACATAAAGGCCTCGAACATTCAGGGGTTAAGGTTCATACACCAGTGGTGGTGAAAGAAGATAGTGGTGAACATGTATGCGACATCTGTGGTCAGTCTTTTAGCAAAAAGGCAAGTTTAAAACGACATTTAGAAAAACATAACTTTGACAACTTAGATGACTCAGAAAAGGTCCAGGAACTGTTTGCATGTGATGAATGTGGACTTTCATTCAGGTCAAAATATTATGTAAAGGAACACTACAAAGTTGTCCACAGCAAAGAATTAACTGAAGTATGTGAACTATGTGGCGAGAGTTTCAAAACGAAAAGTATACTTCGGAGACATAAAGTGTGCAAACACTCGGATGAGGAGGGGAACAGAAAGTGGCATTGTGATATATGTAACAAATCGTTGGGGTCAAAATATGCTTATGGTTATCACATGGGTTCTAAACATTCATCTGGAGGTGCAGATGATTGAAAATGATGCTTTCAAGTAATTCATATTGTTAAAATATGTTTTTCTGTATTTTTCCATGGACTTAAAATTTATTTTTATTATGATGAAAGTGTCATTCACATTCTGTAAGTTACATCTTGCTGTACCATGACCATGTACTTTCTCAATGAACAGGCATATTTATATTAGGTCTTATGAAAATACTTCTACCTAGTTTATCCTGATATGAATTTTTCCGGCATTTTACATACATTTTTAAATTAACACCTTTATTAAATATATTGAAAACTGTTTTACCAACATGGTCAAAAAATTATGATGATGCATCTTTGAAATGCTTATTTTCATAACTGTGAATAAAAGAAATAGCTTTGCATGGGTTGAATGTATTCTTTGTGTTTTAAGCATCACAGGTAATATACCTTAAAGATTCAAATAAATCCTGTTAGTTAACTGGATGCAGAAAAGGTTTTTCAAAATTTATTTGTTACTGGTCTGTATCAAAAGTCCCATTAGAATAGTATAATAGTGTTTGGCAATATTTGTGAATTTGGTAAACCAGGATACTGGTACATACATGTATACTCTAGTGACAATCTACCTCAATTAACTATGTCTTGTGTTCAACTATATGCATATTTGAATAAGTAAGGGTTTTAATCTGCACAGAAAAAGTAGAACTTCAAGTTGTTACTTAACTATTGTGTTGATAATTCGGTGAATTCAGACAGAAATTTTTCAAAATTTAAGTTGTGCTTTGCAAAATGTATTGAAAAGCTTCTTTTAAAAATAATGATAAAAGTTTTGCTGTAGTAAGAATGTGTAACGAAGTCATTAAAAAATGTTGGTCTAATTTTCTTGTGTTCAGATTGGGAACCAAAACAGCTGCCTTGGTCAGATATTTAGGCCAATATGCAATAATTTAATAACATACATTATGTTTATGAAGATTTACTCAAAAAGGCAAGAATTGAGAATACCAGTCAGTGTGATATACTTCGTGCTAGTAGTGGTAGTATTTGTTCTTGCAGTTTTGCCCTTGTTGTGTTCTTGCCTTGTGATATGTACATGTCAGAAAGCCTGTTAATTTGAATAATGTAAGAAAATACATGTATGTACTAACTTATTGAAATACCAGTTCAAGGTCAGTGGGGAGAAGCAGTATTGCAAACTGTTTCAACTGTATATATGTTTGAATGTGTATTTGATATGTTCGAAAATAAGTCTGTAGCTTATTTATGATGTAATCAACAATTGAAACATTTGTTACTTAAAATTTGTTTAATGTTGAGCACTTTGGCTTTGTTAAGTTAAATGGTTTGAAATAATAATACTGACATTGTTGTTTATTTATATGTCCTGTTATTTATCCAAATAAATGGCAGTAAAGAAAACTAGTAGCAATTTTTCATGTTTCTGACAGGTTGAATATCCGGCTATGTTTTGCCCACTTTTTGCTTATTTCAGTAGAAGTTATTGGCCTTAAGAATACTCTTGTCCTCACTGTAAAGTGGGAGAGGTAGGAATGACCCCTGTCCATCCATAACATTTCAGGTATATCCCTAACATTGCAAATCTAAAGCTTTTGCAGTATTTTCATTAATCTTTGTCAAATGTTCACATTCCTGCGATGTCATGTACAACTCCTGTAACATCTTCACTGCTCTCAAGGTCAATGCCACAACTTGAATGATCTTTGTGTAACTTGAACCAAATGTCCCTCTTGTCAAGATAGCAAAATTTATGATCCAACACCACCAGCTATGTGTACTAGAGATAATGTAATTAATCTCACAAACAGTATTCTATTTATTTTGTATTATGTCAAATAAGCACTATTGTGCTATTGTAGGTAGATCATGTTCCCTATTGTAGATGGAGCACAATAAAGCTCGACCCTCGTACATGATGCAAATTATCAGAAATACAGTACATTGTTTACCAGGAGATTATTAGTTTCTTATTATGAGCACGATCTGAACCAAGTATCTCATGAAAGAAACTTTTTCTTGCATACCGTCTTGCACTTTGAAATTGTTATTCAAATACAAACTTATCGAAATGATGCATTTTAATATAAAAACGTTCTTTAGATGCTAAGTTTGGGAAAGTGGCGTCACATTGTTAATACCGTTACGTCATAAGTAATTCACGTAACTCGTCTTACACGAGGGGGGTAAGATGAGATTTTCCAGCACTGGTAAAAACTGCAGATATCCCCATCTGGTATGCAAGAAATAATATTGTGCAGTAGCTATAATACAAGTCGCAAGAGCTTTTGGATTTTTGTGTCTGCTCCGTACATTTGTATCTCCTCATATTTTTTTCAAAATTTGGATCAAATGTTCATCTCATTTAGATGATGTGTAACACCCATGTTCCAGTCTCTGGGTGTCAAGGTACATATTTGGGTTAAAGATATGTCATTCAAAGCATTGTAAGGAGACTTTGGTCATATGTGTATCTTGACAATGACTTGGCACTGCACTGGCTCCAGGTCAAGGTCAAACTTTTTGTGTTTAGGAAATTTGGAGTTGACACAAAAATCAAATAACCCCTGATGACCTTGACATCTTACCTGATCTCAAAAACAATAGGAGTCATGATCAACCTCCACACCAAGTTTTAAGATGCTAGGCCAATGCGTTATTGCCCAGAAACCGCTTGGTGGACTGCTAACCAATATACCCCTCTTTTTTTCAAAGGGGGCATAAATATCAAGTCTATTCATCGAATAGTTCACAAGACTGAACGAAGATTATCTGCAATACATGACAAGATATGCACAATTCCTGATAACAAAGATAATATTTTGTGCATTTGAGCAGTGCTCTGTGAGCAATTTTGGTGAAAGACTATCTGAACGACAATCCTGTGAAGTTTGGTCAACTGGTTAAGGAGATGCCATTTTAAGTTTGTTATGGTAGCTGGTCTGTCATACTTCTGTCCGTAAACTTTTCCTTGATGACACTCTACAGGTCATACTTTTCTTTTGATTTTCATGAACCTTTCTGCAACCTGTAGATGATCCCTATTGTTTTTGGGGTCAAAGGTCAAGGTCACAGTGACTAACTTTGAAAATTATTTCCGCTTAGCTTGAGACATGATGGACAAATAGGAGGGACAGAGCAGTAAAAAATGGAAAATCCAACACCTTCGACATGACTAAATCCGTCATTGAATCTGTCAGTGATATAAAACATTCAGTAAAACTCATTTTTTGCATGCTTTCAAGCCCTCAACTGTGTTTCATGCTTCATGCTTGACCGTAATTCAAACATTTCGAAGGGCAATATAACTTTAATTAAGCTTACACTCGAGCACCTAATCCCAATCAAATTTATAGTGAATATGCGAGCTTATAAAATCTAGGTCAAGTTTGTCATGTGACCTTGACCATGACCCACTGTGACTCTAGAATTTACCAGGAATAAATGTGACCTACTCCCTCATCTGTCAATATTTAGTTTGTTTACACTCTAACACTCGCTTCCCACTAAATTAATAGTTGGTGAATAATTTGAGCAATGTTACTTAGGTGAGCAATTCAGGGCATTATGGTCCTTTTGTTCTACTTGTTGCTTTAGCAACCAGAGTTTTGCGTGTAATACAATTCTTTAAACAGCTTTGGTATAGCTTCAGGCAAGGAACAGCCCTTCCAAGTTTCATCAACATTGGCAGTAGTTTCAGATAAGATGTCAGTTGAAGAAAATTGTGGATTGACGGATGACAAACGATTAGTGGTCACAACAGCTCATCCTGCCATTTAGTGCCAGGTGAGCTAAAAATAACATACACACTAGACTGAAACATGTGCAGACCTGAATTCTTATATGCATTTTAATGTTGCCAAATAAGTTTTAAATGTAAACTATATAATACACATTACATCCAAGTACTTTGCAAACAACACTACATAATTACAGTATAATATAATGTTATGATCACAGTGGACATGTTTAACTATAAATGTGTTTGAAGCGAATGGCCACTATTTTCTTCCCGATTGATAGAAAAACCCTGAAACTGTGAAGGAACACACTAACAGCCCATCAAAATTTTGACCTGAAAAGCTTTCTATAAAACAATTTTCGGAAAATCTCCAAAGTCTGTCTGTTTTATCCATTCCTTGATCTGGCTTTAACATCAAGATTTAGTGCAACAATGCAAAACATACTCCCACCTTTATATATAAAAGCTTTTTCACAATGTTTAGTGTCAAAAGCATAAACCCCATAAAAACTAAAAATCCAGTCATCCGGCTCTTGGCTGTTGTAGGGAGGTTGCACTGTTATTCAAATATGGGGCCAGTTAGAGTTATGGTTCTTTGTGACTGCACTTCCTCTCAATGACCTCAATATGTTCAGTATCAAGTCAATCCCTTATATATCAACTGAGTTATGCTATGGGCAAAACTTGGTGAATTAAACAAAGTGGGAAAAGGGAAATAACTCAGCTATCAAGTGTCCAAGTTATAACTCTTGCACTGGGCACAACTTCACATTTCCATGCTACAGTGGTTTCATAATTTGGTAAATTATGCCTTCAAAAAATGGAAAAGGGGAGACAACTCAGCTGTCAAGTGTGTCTCATTTCAATAATTTCAAACACTATTGTATAAAAATCCTCAATTATATGTACATGTACTTCTATACTG
>JAFMSR010000019.1:10051183-10124171 GCA_022818135.1 Saxidomus purpurata
TATAAATCATATAATAGATTATATTACGTATGATATTGAACATCGTTCAATTGATATTGTAGAGCTCGTCCAAAAGTAGTGTGGGGACATATTGAGTTTGTGCTATATGTCTGTCTTTCTGTCTGATTCGCGAAACTCCTCTTACATGCCTGGGTGGACTTTACTGAAACTTGGTAGAATGTTAAGTACCAAGCGTAGGTGTACAGAGTATCAGGATTTACTCTTCGTATATTTTTGTATTAGATATGGAACTTTGAGGATGTTTGGCGTACTTATATGACATCCTAATATTCAGTAAAATCTTTTCCGCGCTTCTTCTCCAGAAGTCCTTGCTTGATTTTCATAAAGTTTTGCAAGAAGCATCAGTATGAAATCTAGTTGGGCATCTTTTAAATTGGGTCACTTGTTCAAAGGTCAAGGTCAAAAAGGACTTGATAACAGAAAATATTGTCCATGCTTCTTCTCCAAAGCCTCTTGCTAGATTTGCATAAAATTTTGCTGGAAGCATCAGTATTATGTCTAGTTGTGCATATTATAATTTTGGGTCACTGGCTCAAAGGTCAATTTCATAGGGGTTGGAGACATACGTTTTTTCGTGAAAAACAATCTCTAGTTATAATTTTTATCTATGTTGACCACCGTTACCGTCTAAGGGTCATCTTTTTCATCTTTTCAATAACACGTCAAATTGCACACTACACCATTTTGCACACATACGCTAATATTTGACGGCATCAGCAAAGTCTGTAGCAATAGCCATGGCATATTAAACGTCTCCCGCCGAATGTGTTCAAATTTGGAGAGCTGGCGTTTTTACATCATAAGGGATTTTCAATTTGCACCGTTGATATAGTAGTCTTTTGCCACATCATGCACGAAGTTATTCGTACAAAGGCCGAAGGAGATCGCCTAGTGAAAATAAATAACCTACACTAAGATATGCATGCAAAGTGCCTTGTTCTACATCACTACAGCATTTTTTACTGTAAGTAAAACGTGTCCATACAAGAACAAAACGATATACTCAAAGACAATTGAAATGGAATGAGAGACGCGTGGCTACAGGGAGCAAGACAGAACAGGGGTCATGGTCAGTGATAGACTATGTTATACTTTTTTTTCACAATCAGCTACTGCTTCAATAGATAAATGTTATTTAATGATGCTATGTATTTAATCAATAAATGTGCTTTTTAAATTTACACTGTAACATACACGATGGATAGAACACTTTCTTATAAGGTATTTGAAATATATTATGTCCAATCGCAAGGCACTATTGGCTGCATTGGGTAAATCATTAAGTGTGAACCCCCCCCCCCCTACACACACACACACACACACACACACACACACACACACACACACACACACACACACACACACACACACACACACACAACACACAACACACACACACACACACACACACACACACACACACACACACACACACACACACTCCTGTCGAAAATGGAGGAGTATATTGGTTTTCATATGTCTGTCTGTCGGTTGGTAGACCAAACCTTGTCCGATCAATAAGTAGAGAACCCTTTGGCTTAGGTTCCTAAAACCCTTGACCCATTTTGATTTTTAGGTCAAACCCGCTAATTTTTAGGTCTTGAAGAAGAGTTTTTAAATTAAGTAAATAAATTACTAAGTAGCAATATTAGAACATTACACATTGTAGCGATAAAAAGCACAGTTAAACTAAAGAAAATCTTTTATGTTATATCTATCTTTATAAAAGAAACTATTCTCGAAAGCGAAATTTAGTTTTTCCGCAAATACAATGCGTTCGGGGCATCCAAGTGTTGCTAATAAAATATACTTCTGACATCACATGTAAAATACAGAAGGAAATGCGATTTTATGAGAAAAACTTCACATATTATAATAAATAATTCCTTAAAAACAAACAAAAAACAATATATATAAACATGTATTAGGTAAACAAAAGCTGTAAAATTGGTTTAATCTCCATCTTTTAATTTCTTAAAATGCAGAAAAAATAGTCCTTTTGCACAATAAAAATCTAAAAATATTATATGTAATGTGGAGAAAATGTTATGAAAAGGAAACAATTTTTAGTAACAAGACATTGACCTTGACCAAACAAATAGACTTATTATTGATCACTGCTGGGCTTCAGTTAAATCTCTCCAGCCGTTTAAGAAAAGAACATCCGTTTTTGTCATTATGACCTTGACATTGAACCGATTAAATTGTCCTGATAATATGCACAACTAGGCCTTTGTACTTGTAACGTCTTATGAGATGAAGAGCTGACAAGAAAGAAAAACCAATTGCGTTGTTGTGACCTGTACCTTAACGCAATCAAACTTTCCTGACAGTATGCACAACTAGGCTTCTGCAAAGTTTCATTGAAATATCTTCAACCGTTTATTAGAAGAGCTGACAAAAAATGCATTTTTGTTATTATGACCTTGACCTCGACCCAATCAAAGATTCCTAAAAATACGCATAACTGCTTCGTACTGATCACTTCTGAAATGTTTCATTGAAATCCCTTTAGCCGCTTGAGACAATCTCTCGTCTGGTAAGGGAAAATTACTCAATTAAGGGATAAGACCGCTTCCGATTTGGTTTTTGTTTTAGGGAGCACGTTGGCGGGAGACGGGTTACTTATTTATGAAGTGGTTCCAATTCCGTTTAAGATATCGATAGAAATTTTATCAGATTTTAGAAAGCGTTGAGACACGAATAAAACCGAAAGAAATAAAACCAATAGATTAATTCTTTAACATATTTGCAAGTTGTGATGTACACTTTAAAGCTTAAATGATATTTGAAATGATATTACGTATTTATTAGATTAAACATCATTGATACTATGGCCTAGGCTAAACATAAAACAAGTACATAGTGAAATTCAATATTTATGACGTTTGTCAATTTCTATGTCAATTTAATCGTCTCTTCATCAAAAGCAGATATTAAGGAAAGATAAGTGAAATGCTCTTCCTCGGGGGAAATTAACTACTTTTATTCAATTACGATGCATTAAACTTTATTTTTATTGCTATCAATTTGGACATGGTTAAAGTATTTTAGAAGAATAAATATAATCCATAATGTGGTTATTCCTGTTAGATTCAAACACATTGCATGACAGATTGTTAAAAAGCTGTAGAATAAACGCTGTTTAAAATGCATGTCGTACTATCCGGAATTGTTGCTACGCGTCTCATTTGGACTATGCGGTCGATAATAGATATAAACTTAAGTCGTTGAATTATTGTGATATCATTTCTGTTTAACATTTCAGTTGAAGTTTCATCACCACCAACAATCTTGCCAACAGCAACAGCGTCATCACCAGCAACAACCCTGCCTACAACAGCTACCCAATCTGCGACAACAGCGGCACAAACAACGACAACCCAGACTACAACAGCTTCACCACCACCAACAACCCTACCAACAAAAACATCGGCACCAACAACGACAACCCAACCTACAACAACAGACGCACCACTACCACCAACCCAATTAACTACAACAGACGCACCACAACAAGCAACGCAACCAACAACAACAGCGGCACCTTCAACAACAACACAACCTACAACTGCTGCACTACCAACGACAAATCTACCTACAACAACATCGGTACCACCAACGACAACCATACCTGTAACAGCAGCTGCATCAACAACGACAAGCAAACCTACAACAACAGCTGCACCAACAATAACAACCCAACTACAACAACAGCGGCACCAACAACGACAACCCAACCTACAACAAAATCGGCACCAACAACAACAACCCAACCTACAACAGAAGCTGCACCAACAACGACAACCAAACCTTCAACAACAACGGCACCAACAACGACAACCCAACCGACAACAACAGCGGCACCAACAACAAAAACCCAACCTACAATACCAGCGGCACCAACAACGACAACCCAACCTACAACAAAATCGGCACCAACAACAACCCAACCTACAACAGCAGCTGCACCAACAACAACAACCCAACCTACAACAACAGTGGCACCAACAACGACAACCGGACACACAACAACAACGGCACCAATAACGACAACCCAACATACAACAACAGCTGCACCAACAACGACAACCCAACCTACAACAACAGCTGCACCAACAACGACAACCCAACCTACAACAACAGCGGCACCAACAACGAAAACCCAACCTACAACAACAGCTGCACTTACAACGACAACCCAACCTACAACAACAGCTGCACCAACAACGACAACCCAACCAACAACAACAGCGGCACCAACAACGACAACCCAACTAACAACAACAGCTGCACCAACAACGACAACCCAACCTACAACAACAGCGGCACCAACAACGACAACCCAACAAACAACAACAGCGGCACCAACAACAACAACCCAACCTACAACAACAGCTGCACCAACAACGAAAACCCAACCCACAACAACAGCGGCACCTTCAACAACAGCGGCACCAACAACAACAGCTGCACCTTCAACAACAACCCAACCTACAACAACTGCGGCACCAACAACGACAACCCAACCTTCAACAACAGCTTCACCAACAACGACAACCAAACCTACAACAACAGCTGCACAAACAATTATAACCCAACCTACAACAGCAGCGGCAACAACAACGACATCTCAACCTACAACAGCAGCTTCACAAACAACGACAACCAAACCTACAACAACAGGTGCACCAACAACGACAACACTGCCTTCAACAACAGCTTCACCAACAACGACAACCAAACCTACAACAACGGCTGCACCAACAATGACAACCCAACCTACAACAGCAGCGGCAGCAACAACGACAACCCAACCTACAACAACGGCGGCATCAACAACAGCAACCCAACCTACAACAACAGCGGCACCGACGACAACTACAACACTTCCACCTGGCTGTTTAGTACGGCTAAACAAGTATACGGGGAGCTTAAGCAGCACTACAGATGGGTATACTTGCCAGAGATGGGATACGCAATTTCCAACCGCACATGCTTATATACTTAATAATATGTACCCGGATGCTACGGTCTCAGCTGCAGAAAACTACTGTCGATCCCTTGGTAACAGCTACCTCTGGTGTTACACGACGAATTTGTTAAAGAGATGGGACTATTGTACAAAACCTGATCATGTCTGCTGATTTATATCTATTTTAACCGTTTGATATTTTTTTACTATTTGGAATCTAGATCTAGGGCACAGCTAAACAAATTAATTATAATACATGCTTTTATATACTATTTTATTAACATATTGTAATGACAAGCTTACTAAATGAAAGCGTAAAAAATGTGTCAAAGACATTAATATTACTTCATAAACGTTACTGCTACTGAGCGGGCTACGACCCAGCTGATTGATCGCTAAAGCCCTCCGTGTTAGCCGATTATCAAGTCCGGTCCAGCTCAGCCGTGTATAATCGTCTAATTAACATGATGCGAAAGTATATATCGCTCCGCCTACCGATCACGCGATCGATAGATTACAAAACCTCCGACAAGCTTTAGTGTTGACGCAGTATTAACTTGAACTTGCACATTTTGACTTGGATAGAAACGCATTTAAAAAAGATTTTTAGTATTTTATGTTTCCTTTTTAAAAATGAAACAGATATATATTACGCATTATGTGCATACATTTTAAAACAAACCCTTCAAGAAAGGGAAAATGGGTGCACAAAATGCCGAATAGATCTCGAAACGGAAACTATTTTGAATATAAAAAAAATATTTTATAAACTATTGTGATGTAAATAATGTATTCACTTCCATCGAAAATCCGTTCGTTCATACATAGTACATTTTGTACATCGTGGTCAGTAAAACTTATTTGACTGTACTTGTAAAAAATTGAAATTCACTAAATATTTTGGTCTTTTTTATATCTTACAAGAGAAGTAAATCAGTACAGTAAATCACATATATAACAAACACCTTTGGGCCATTTTGATTTGTTTGTTATATCCGGAGTATGTTATATCCATATAGAACATTTCATATTCAATAAATAAGGAAATAATATCGGGTCCAGAAAATGTTCCTTATATCCAATATTTCGTAATATCGCGAGTTGTTTTATATACAGAGTTTAATGTATAACTAATTTCATTAGTTCTTGCTTCTTAGGTACATTTTGTGACACCGTTATAACATTGTCTTTTTGCACAGAAATAACTTTGAAATTACTAAACCTGGTAAAAGTGGAAGTCTGCATATAACCTCGATTGAATGTATATTATTCATAATATACTTCAAATTCGATACAATATGTATGACAATCTGTGTACATAGAATGCAGATACATGGACATTATTCATTTACTTTTTAATATACATGTACAAGTACTCGGCAAAATCTTGTGTGGGCTAAGATTTAGTCGTATGGAAATTGTTATTGCACACTGAATAGATTTTGTTATAGTATATTGATACACATGCATCACATTTATTGACCAGAGTTAAAACAGCCACTTGGAGTGTTGTCAGCTATTGAACTATAGTAACTACAGTAACGCGAGTTCCCAGCTTGTACCTATTGTGCGCCATGATATACTAGTAGACAAAAGTATTTTGCACTTTCACAAGCTAGTACCAGGGCCAAGGCTTTGGTTAGTATGTTTACTGGAGGGAGTTATATTTCAACGTAACGCTTACTCTACTGTATCGTACAATACTGTAAATTGGGCACTATTCGCGATGACATTATTTTCGCTATTTTCGCGAATTCCCCACTTCGCTAATTTTAAAATCTGGCGAAGGATTCATTTCAGATAGATTTACTTTACGAGAATTGTCCTTTCGAGAATATAAAGTTCGCGAATAAGTCTGTCTGCACGCAAATCGTGAAATTTTCGTCGCACGAAAATAACTCAATTTAATGTAGCCGAAAGCCATGAAACTCGCGTTAAAAGACTTACTTTCGACGAAAAGCGGACTTTACGCACTGAAACATATTTTAAGTTTATTGAAGTCAATATTTCAGACATTTTTGTGCGTAAAATGGCCAATAACGCGTGTTTTGACAAGAGTCAGAGTGGAACTGCATTGTTGTATCACAATAAGGTAAATAATGCCACCAAACAGAAAAATCAATGTTCACATTTTTACCGATTTTTTACGCGGATTCTTTTTTCAATGAATCAGAGTCATTTACAGCATTTTGAATATTGCGACCACGTGACTGTATTGCATCAGTCTGCCAGACATTTGTATAGACTGCACTAGTAAATAAGTATTTTGTGAGCACAATTTATCTTTTGCTTGTACACTATTCAAGAGGTAGGATTTACCTGAAATACATATAGTTGCAGTCATAGACTGCAGAGTTATATAAGAAAGCTTTGTTAAAGATTGTTAACAGGCACATTGAAAGCTCTAGCTTTCACAGACACTGAGTGTTCGACCAAGTCTCTGTTTGTGACGCCATTGAAGCAGGACATGGGACATTTGTAGATTTGGGAAATACACCGTTTTCTGAAAGTAATATTACCCTTTGAAATGGCCATATTTAGTAACGGTCAACAAATGTACTGAAGTAAGCGTTATAGTGATAAAACCGTTCAAAGTGACCATCATAATGTTTAGAAAGACGTTAATCACTGATTTATACTACTAGAAAAATGAATATTTCCAGCGTTTGAACAAAAATGTAATACTCTGTATAGCGTCTTTATTTCCATATAATATAGAGCAAATCTGTGAAAATCATTTTTTGACTGTCATAGTCACAAAACTGTAAACCCACAGTGTATGTTATGTATATTTCAATTTCAATTTGTCAATGAGTAAAATAAGACAGTATAACTAATTTCTTACATGGTTTTTCAGCGTCTTCTGTTTTTTCAGCATCATTCTTGACCACAACCCAACATGTAGAAACCATTTACAAACGTTTTAAAGGATTAGTTTCAGAAATTGGTTCCATTGAAATTATAATTTGATTATTTAGAATCAAAATGAAAGGCAAGTAAGTAAATAATTTGGCTTAAGAATGAAGAATTTGTTAAGACGAATACACTGTTGAAAAAGAATCTGAAAATGGAGTATCAAAAAGTTTTTAATGTGAAGATATTGAGGATTGAAAATTTGCTAAATGGAGGAACATGGAGGCGGCCATTTTGAATTTGTGATGTCATAGTGCTCTTATTAAGTATTCACGCAGGTAGTACCGCTATGCTAAAAGAATATTAAAACATGGTTACATACACTTTATCAATGTTAGCAATTTCAAATGAAAACAATCATGAGAAAATTAGTAAATTTGGTACAAAATTAAGTAACGAAAAAGGGGCATGTCTAATAGAGCTCTTCAGTTTCATCCTGAAACAAATTCTGACTTGCATTCTCCTTAAATCACATTTATTGAAATAATATGAGCATTTTGTATACATGTATTAATTAATTCAAAATAATCATTTGAATTAACATCAACATGCGATCAATGAAACATTATATTGCGGGCAACCATTTAGTAGGTCTAATTAGCATACTTCATAAATGGCATCTCGAGACAAAGTCTATTTTATCAGACTGGTTTACATTTCATGTTATCAGACTGGTTTACAGCAATAAACTGACAGGTAGCCAAAGTTAACTACATGATCGAGATGAACTTTTAAATAACGAGACTATTCATACAGTGGTCGTGAACATGTGTGGTAGTTTATCTGCAAACATTTTGACCGCTAAAGATTTTCTGCGGATATAGGTAGGAATAGTATTGTACATTTGTATAGAGACATTTATGAGACTCACTTTAATGGAACATAGCGTAGAACATATAATAAAATTGCTACGCTAACTTTGTTTTAATTAACGCTGAATGAAGAACACGGAAATAGCGTAAAGATTATTGAAAGTTTTCATAAATATGTTTTTGTTTCTTTTTAAGTCATAAATGATACACTGGAAATAAGAAACAGTAAATTGTAAATGCACAAACCAGATAGTCAAGATTTGCTTTGCTCGAACCTAGAATATACATTCATTACCTTTCTGTAATAAAGTCTGTAAAGTTAATTTGCATTTCCCATTTCAAAATACCTATGACGCAAAATTACATAACTGTTCCTTAGGATATAATATATTTTTTATTTGTCATATGTCGAGCTGAGTTTGCGATATTGCTAATAAAGATTGTTGTTGTTGCTGTGGTTTTGAACAGAAAGGGAACCTATTTTGCTATACGCAGATATATTTGTGCAAAGTTCATAAGTGGACAAATAGCAAGGAGAAGAATTACATTGTAATTATAATTTATTACTCTCAGTCAAATAATTTTAATTAATTAGTTAAAGTTTTTAAATTCCTGTAATTTAATTAATCATAATTGAACACATATTCTTTTTAATTGAAATAAATTGTCTAAAATTTAATCCATACTTGGGTAGATTCTTTATTTACAGATATGCATAAAAATACTTGACACAAAGGATAGATTTTGACAAGGTTAGTCAAAAAAGACGTTCACTTTTTTTTCTCTATATTCAATAGATCAATTTAAACATGTTTTATTATTGAAGCAAATTTGTATAATAATAATAGTTCAGATTTCTGCGTAAATGGAAGAAAAGGGATAGGTCACAAGTTCTGTAAACATTACATGTAAATACGACATTCTATTGATAGAAGAAAATTACACACGACGATTTCTAAATATATCAAATGGAAACATGTTAATCATATATCATAATGAATAGCAACAGTGACTTGTCTAAAGAAGTAGTTATTGAAAAAGAAAGATTAAATGGCTTGTCCAGATTAAGTTTATGAGATTGCATTGTTATTGTTGTAACATTCATTCATTGTATAGATGCATTACATGTACGAACCTGAACAGGCCCGATATACATGAAAAAGTACTTGAAGTGGAAAAAACTGCAATATTGGACGTTTGAAACATAGAAACCATAACATAACATTAGATCTATTAATATTTTGACATAACACATTCAAATGAACTCAAGTAGACGACCAACTGTCCCGTTTGATCTTCACTCTAGACTCAAAACAGATGAGTCGATTTCAGTTATTTCATACGGCAAAAGAACGAACGTGTAAGCAATTCGAACGAATGACAAATAAACATTTACTTACATAAATTTCCGTCCTCGACAACTAAAAGTACATGTTATTGCGCCATTTTGAACAAATATACATCAAAACATCTAGTGAAAACCAGAGAGACCTGAATCACGTCCGACCCCTGATGAATAGATGATACAGATCACTGCATACATAAAACATGAATGGATTTATCATGATAATTTGATAGTTCCTGTAGGTCCAAAAGTCCAAAACCTTGGGTTAATGTTTTTAAATGTACAAATATAAACAAACTGTTCAAAATAGATGTAACTTCAAACTTAGATGCATGAATTTAAGACACAGCAGGCTAATCAGACATTATTAAAATATAGTTTTGCATAAGCGGACATTATTCGTTATAAAATGGGTTAAATGGACATTTGCCGCGGAGCTAAATTTTACAAAGAGGAACATATAAGACACTTACCACCATTCTGCATATTTCTTGTTTCTTTGTAGGTGCCTACTAAACGACGGTACCGTTATCCTCCGATACCGATATATGCCGGTACCGATATCCGCCGGTATCGCCTATTATAGATTTTTCACACATTCAACAGGTTCACGGTGCGGAATCACATGATCAAAATAATTTCTAAACAAGACTGAATCATTCTATGAAAAATGTTTGAAAATTTTGAAAGTCGTTTTGCTGAAAATGTAACATATGTAGCCTATCATAAGGCGATATAAAAATATTTTATAACTACACAGGTCTCAATCATAATCCATTTTGCTGAACACTTCAAGACATGGAAATGATTTATTTTTGAAGTGTTCAGCATAATCGGAATGTGACTGTAATATCTGTTCTAATTATCAGCATTATCATCAGCACCACCGTTATCAGAATCATCATCATCATCATGTTTCGTCATAATCAGCAGCAACAAGTTAAAATTTCTCACAGCATTGTTCAAATAAAACAAACAAAATAAAAAAGAACAAACGGTTTAACATTGATATACCTAAAAATATCATCTTGCATAAAATAGCAGTATTAGACATTTTACATGTAACTATATCATTTTGACTTGTAATCATGGGTATTTATGCTCGAGTATTTTTCGGCGCAGCCGTATTAAGCTCGCTTTACGAGAGGGTCGGGAGTCTCTTAGATATTTACGATATCGCGAGTGTTACTGTAATACGGTTGAATGGTGATAACTCGGCGGGAAATGTTTTTTTAATTGTACAAATTAGTTAATTAATTAGAATAAATATTTTAAATAGCTTCTTCAAGAGAGCGTGGATGACGGGGAGATCATTTGGTAATGGATTTAGTTCGTCAAAATGTTTGGAAGATATGGCTTTATCCTGTTCATTTTACAGTTAAGAGTGATTTCTGGTAATAATTTAGGAGAATGTAAAGAATTTGACATAAAACAAAACGATTTGAATAAAAGGCTTAAAGGACACAGCTTTTTCGAAACAAACAACGATCTCAATGATTGTATAAGATACTGTATGTATTTGTCTGTCTGCAAGTCTTTGAACTATTACATGCCGACAGAAAGGTGTGAATTGAATGATGTTGACAGCCTCTCCATCCAGGAGTCAGAGTTTGAGGCGCGACCTGGCTCAGTTTCAATCGATATCTGGGAGTTTCCGAGCGTATGTATTATTTATATACTTTGTTAATTCTTTTGTGATTGTGACTTTTGTTACTTTTCTTTCAATTTCCATAGAGATCTATCATTAATTTAATTACTGTAACAATGTCTGGATCTTTGATTTTACAATGTGTAGATGTTTTTACTAACACATCTACAAATTGTTAATTACAACGTAACTATTTTCTGAGAAATTATCAATGTACTTGGAGCTCAAATTAACATTGATTTATGGGTGCGTCGAATACAACACACTTTTTCTTGACAAGCAATAAACATACCGCAATCCTTTGTCGGTGACTTTTCAGTGCACATAAAATAAAATCCAAATTACTTTAAAAACAACTGAGTAAAGTTTACTTGAAGGAAAGAGTCATCACTTACTTAATAGTTCTATATATAATGACGTTGCTCTTTGTTTGTTTTTAGAATATGGCAGGTACCTGTGGTGACAGACCATGTTCCACGCAACAACTTTGTGTTCCAACAGATTTACACCAGTGCATAGATTTCGGTAAGTTAATATTTGAAAGTTGTTTAGCGTGATATATAAGCATGTATTTTGTGTATGCGCATCAGTAAGTTATATAGAAATGATGCATTTCGTGTTAAATTTGTTGCAGGGGTTGAACGTGTAATGCAAATACTCTATAATGAGCAATTTTTGTGGGGTTATTTTCGAGCGCATGCACAACAGAAAATTACTTCAGGTATATTTGTATTGTATTACGAGTTATAATTACAGGGTTTATTTTCCAGCTGATGCGCATTAATATATGTGTACGTCAATAAATGTAAAATGAAGTTCAAATTAGCATATATTCAAACTCTACCATGATTTTATCGAGGTTGTCATACCGACCAAGTTTCATGAAAATCCAATGACAAATACATCTTCTATTGCATACACAAGGTTTTTCTACGGTTTGACCCCGTGACCTAGTTTTTAACCCAAGATTACCGACATTCACACTTGACCTTAATTTTATGAAGGCAATTATACTGATCAAGTTCATGAAGATCTAATGAAAATGCAACCTCTATTGCATATACAAGGTTGTTTTCTATATTTTGACCCCGTGACCTTGTTTTTGACCTGAGATGACCAATATCAAAACTCGTCTTAAGTTTTATCAAAGCAATTTTACTTACCAAATTTTATGAAACTAAATGAAAAATGCACACTGACCCAGTCTTTCGTGTGACAATATTTTATTTACATCCACTAATAAAAGTAATGGCTCTATATAACTGTTTTTCTTTTAATATTCTAAACAAATTTCATGTTTTAAGATCATTTCTTAACCACAGTTTGCCTGGTCATTTTGAGCAGAATTATAACTTTAAAGTATCAATTTAAAACAATTGCAGTTTAAAGATATACAATTATAGTGCACAATAAGTGCATGACAAACGTATTTAAGCCTTTAACATCATATACAGTTACTACTTTTGGTCTGAAATACCAGCTAACTCAAGGCATCTTTAAATATTATTTGCAAAGCTTAAATGTTGATTATTTTAGAATGTGACAGTCTACCCTTTATTGAAAATGGTATAATCGAGCTGGTGGAATCGGGAAGAAAATATCTGCTTGATAAGGCATCCGTGGTATGTAATAGTGAATATGTTTCAAATCAGAGCGGTATCATTTGCAAGGTACCTGAGAAACTGGACAAAGCAACCTGCGTGCATGAAGGTAGGGAAATTGAATTAATTCGTATTTGACAACTAAAGTTTTGCAAAACTACTCGTGATGTTTGCAAATTTTCTTTCATGGAACTTTATGTAATAATTCTTGACGTGTCGTGTTGCTGATGTTTTTTTTATTCTTACACATTTTTCCAAGAGAATTAAAATCATGGTAATCAATTCAGTTTTAGGATGCAGTTCCAGTACGTTCCACTTGTCTTGTTGGTGACCTTATCCTGATATAACCATTCCGTTTCTGTGGAACATTTCGTGATATCTCCATTCCCTTTTTGTGGATATTTTCTTGATATAACCATTGCCTTTTTGTTGATAATTACCTGATATAATCATTGCCTTTTTCTTGACATTTACCTGATATAACCATTGCCTTTTTGTTGAAATAAATATAATCATTGACTTTCGGAGGAAACTGTGCTTTATGATTCTCTTTTTAATTTTGTGGGATTTGACCTTCTGCTTAACCAATTTATACCTAGATTTGTACAGTGGGATCTTCTGATTTCCATTTTGGACGAGTCTATTTCTTTAAACGCGAGTTTTTTGCAGAACTATAATCAAATGGTTATCAACATAAATTCTGCTCAGATGATATTGTATTTGTCATCTGCATCGGAACTAAGATTTTGAAAAGGTATATAACCTAATGGATTATATGCACGAATGAGTTAAAGCACATTAAAGAACCATTACTAAGACCACATACATTTTTCTTTTAACTCTGGAATTGTAATGGACGTCTTCATAGAAGTAAATCATGTCAAACTATATTGAATTTGACTATATTGTGTTGAAAATTTGAATTTAACAAAATAGTTTATAAATAGTTTAATAGTTCATATTTTGCCTTTTCGAAAACGAAAGTAGGTTTTTCTTTGTAATTTTCAAGAAGTCTCCCAGAAAGAGGCTGTTAATAGGTTGTACATGAATAAGCATGCCTATTTTGAATTCAGTTGAAAAAACTTTACTTCCAATGATGTGCAACGTATATCTTTGACTATTTACAACATGCAATAAAACGAAAGTAAGACAAAAAAAACACCCAGGTCAATCTAAGGAAAATAAAAACATTCACTTGCATTTCTGCAGCAATATTTCAAACAGGGAAATAATAGACCTTTAAAATCACTTTATCTTTTTCTAGTTTTTTATATTCGGGAACGTTTCACCAAAACATGTGACTGAAACTTGATTTTGTGCTATTAAAAATCAGATTTCACTAGTTTAGTTTAAGAAAAAAGTCTTGTCTACTTGCGGCAGTGGTTATGAAACTAAAGCTACCCACTTATGAAATACTTTTATTTTGTCGATGTGAAATACTGTATTTTGCCACCATCGGTATTAGACTCTGTAGTCTTGCAATCCTGCTCATTAATAGTATCTTACCAAGTAATAATGTTACTATGTTTACTGGTGGGAGTACTATTTCAATGTAACGGTTACTCTACTGTAGTGTACAATACCGTAAACTGGGCAGTATTCGTGATGATATTTTTTTCGCGAATTTCCCACTTCGCTTATTTAAAACTCTGGCGAAAGATTCATTTCAAATAGATTTATTTTAAGAGAATTGTCTTTTCGGGAATATAAAGTTCGCGAATAAGTCTGTCTGCAAGTCTGTCACGCGAAATTAACCCAATTTACTCTAGCCGGAAGCCATGAAACTCGTGTTAAAAGACTTACTTTTGATGAAAAGCGGACTATACGCACTGAAGCATATTTTAAGTTTACTCAAGTCAATATTTCTGACATTTTCGTTCGTAAAATGGCCAATAACACGTATTGTGACAAAAGTCAGACAAAAGTCAGAATGAAAGTGCATTATTTTATCACAATCAGGTAAACAAATTGCCGACAAACAGAAAGAATTAATGTTTACCTTTTTTGACTGAATTTTTGCGAATTGTTTTTCAATGAATCAGAGTCATTTACAGCATTTTAGATATTGTGACCACGTGATTGTATTGCATCATTCTGTCAGACATTTGTATATACACATTGAGTGCACTAGTAAATAAGTATTTTGTGAGCACAGTTTATCTTTTGCTTGTACACCTATTCAAGAGGTAGGATTTACCTGAAATACATACATGTTGTACATACAGTGGTAGTCATAGACCGAGTTATATAAGAAATCTTTGTAAAGATTGTGAACAGGCATATTGATTGCTCTAGCTTTCACAAGAACTGAGTATTTGACAAAGTCTCTGTTTGTGACGCCATTGAAGCAGGACACGGGACATTCGTAGATTTGGGAAATACACCGTTGTCTGAAAGTAATATTACCCTTCGAAATGACCATATGTAGTTACGGTCAAGAAATATACTGAAAACACAGTAAACATTAAAGTGATAAAACCCTTCAAAGTGACCATCATAATATTTAGAAAGACGTTAATCACTGATTTGTACTTCTAGCAAAATGAATATTTCCAGCGTTTTAACAAAAATGTATGACTATGTATAGCGTTTTTATTTCCATTTAATATAGATCAAATCTGTGAAAATCATTTTTGACTGTCCTAGTCAAAAACTTTAAACCCACAATGTATAACCTTTAGAAACCATTTAAAAACTAGTTTTAGAGGATTATGTCCAGAAATTAGTTCCATTGAAATTATAATTTGATTATTTATAATCAAAAGGAAAGGCAAGAAAGTAAATAATTTGACTCAAGAATGAAGAATTAGTTGAGAGAAATACATTGCTGAAAACAAAATCTGAAATTGGAGTATTTAATATGAAGATATTGAGGATTGAAAATTTGCTAAATGGAGGAACATGGAGGCGGCCATTTTGAATTTGTGATGCCATAGTGCTCTAATTAAATATTCACGCAGGTAGTACCGCTATGCTAAAAGAATATTAAAACATGGTTACCTACACTTAATCAATGTTAGCAATTTCAAATGAAAACAGTCATGAGAACGTTAGTACATTTAGTTAAAAAATAAATAACGAAAAAGGGGCATGTCTAATAGAGCTCTTAAGTTTCATCTTGAAACAAATTCTGACTTGTATTCTCCTTAAATCACATTTATTGAAATAATATGAGCATTTTGTATACATGTATTAATTAATTTAAAATAATCATTTGAATTAACATCAACATGCGATCAATGAAACATTCTATTCCGGGCCGCAATTTAGTAGGTCTAATTAGCATACTTCATAAATGACATCTTGAGACAAAGTATATTTCATCAGACTGGTTTACATTTCATGATATCAGACTGGTTTACAGCAATAAACTGACAGGTAGCCATATTTAACTAAATGGATCGAGATGAACTATTCAATAACGAGACTAGTCAGTGGTCGTGAAAATGTGCGGTAGTTTATCTGCAAACATTTTGACCGCTAAAGGTTTTCTGCGGATATAGGTAGGAATAGTATTGTACATTTGAATAATTTAAGACTCACTTTAATGGAACATAGCGTAGAACATATAATAATATTGCTACGTTAACTTTGTTTTAATTAACGCTGAAAGAAGGACACGGAAATGCGTAAAGATTATTTAAAGTTTTCATGAATATGTTTTTGTTTTTCTTTTTAAGTCATAAATGATACACTGAAAAAAAGAAACAGTAAATTGTAAATGCACAAACCAGATAGTGAAGATTTGCTTTGCACGAACAAAGAATATACATTCATTACGTTTCTGTAATAAAGTCTGTAAAGTTAATTTGCATCTCCCATTTCAAAATACCTATGACGCAAAATTACATAACTGTTCCTTAAGCTATAATATATTTTTATTTCTCATATGTCGAGCTAAGTTTGCGATATTGCTAATAAAGATTGTTGTTGTTGTTGTTGTTGTTGTTGTTGTTTTGAACAGAAAGGGAACCTATTTTGCTATACGCAGATTTATTTGTGCCAAGTACATAAGTGGACAAATAGCAAGGAGAAGAATTACATTGTAATTATAATTAATTAATCTCTGTCAAATAATTGTAATGAATTAGTTAAAGTTTTTAAATTCCTGTAATTTAACTAATTATAATTGAACATAAATTCCTTTTAATTGAAATTAATTGTCTAAAATTTTATCCATACTTGGGTAGATCCCTTATTTATAGATATGCATAAAAATACCTGTCACAAAGGATAGATTGTGACAAGGTTAGTCAAAAATGACGTTCACATCTTTTTCTCTATATTCAATAGATTACTTTAAACATGTTTTTTTTAAGCAAATTTGTATAATAATTATAGTTCAATAATTAAACAAGATTTATTCGTAAATGGAAGAAAAGGGATAGGTCACTAGTTCTGTAAACATTAATTACGATATTCTATTGATAGAAGAAAATTACACAAGACAATTTCTAAATATATCAAATGGTAACATGTTAATCAGTTATCATAATGAATATCAACAGTGAATTGTCTAAAGAAGGGGTTATTGAAAAAAAGATTAAATGGCTTGTCCAGATTACGTTTATGAGATTGCATTGTTATTGTTGTAACATTCATCCATGATTTAGATGCATTACGAACCCGAACAGGCCCGATATACATGAAAAAGTACCTGAAGTGGAAAACCTCAAGCAGAATGTTTGTTTTCGGTCCAAACATTGGACAAATGCGACCCAAAATCTAAGCATGACCACTACCGATCAATTGTCCCGTTTGACCTTCACTCTAAGACCCAAAACAGATGTGTCGATTTCAGTTATTACATACGGCTATAGAACGGACGTGTTAGCAATTCGAACGAATGACAAATAAACATTTACTTACATAAATGTCCGTCCTCGGCAACAAAAAATACGTGTTATTCCGTCATTTTGAACAAATATACATCAAAACATCTACACCCAAAGACCTTGAAAAACCTCTGTAAAAATGTTCTATTAAATGATATTAAAGGAAAATATTTCATTGCTTCAAAATGTATCGCCCTCCAAGATCACAAATATTAAATAGTTGGTATAGCCAATGTTAGCGTGAATGAAGGCCATGCATCTTCTTTGCACTGACTGGATTAAAGAAGCAGTCATAATGTTGTGGAATATTTGCCCATTCCCCTGTCAAGCCCTGACGTAAATCAGTGACGTTGGCAGGGGCCGGCTGACGACTGTATTTACATATCCTTTAAGCTCAGCCCATACATTCTCGATTGGTTCCATATCGGACTAAACTTGGACCAACTTGTATCGATTTAATTTTTAAAAATTACTTACCCGTAATGCGCACGTGCAGAACATTGTTTCTGCCTTATTGCTTCTCACTGTTTTTACGGTTGAGTGAATTTCATTTAAAATGCATTCCGATAGTAGGTTTTATGTGTGGGAAGTAAATAAGAATTATGAAAATAGTTTTTTCTTGTTTTGCTCAAAAAAATATTAACATATAAAAGTGTTGCGTTATTAAAGTCTTTCAGTGTATTGAAAACCCGAGAGACCTGAATCACGTCCGACCCCTGATGAAAAGATGATACAGATCACTGCATACATAAAACATGAATGGACTTATCATGATAATTTGATAGTTCCTGTAGGTCTGAAAGTCAAAAAGCCTTGGGTTAATGTATTTTAATGTACAAATATATACAAACTGTACAAAATAGATGTAACTACAAACTTAGATGTATGAATTTAAGACACAGCAGGCTAATCAGACATTATTAAAATATCATTTTGCATAAGCGGACATTATTCGTTATAAAATGGGTTAAGTGGACATTTGCCGCGGAGCTAAATTTTACAAAGAGGAACACAGAAGACACTTACCACCATTCTACATATTTTTTGTTTCTTTGTAGGTGCCTACTAAACGACGGTAATCGTTATCCTCCGATACCGATATCTGCCGGTACCGATATCCGCCGGTATCGCCTATTATAGATTTTTCACACATTTAACAGGTTCACGGTGCGGAATCACATTATCAAAATAATCTCAAAACAAGAGTAAATCATTCTATGAAAAATGTTTGAAAATTTTGAAAGTCGATTAGCTGAAAATGTAACATATGTAGTCTATCATATGGCAATATAAAAATATTCTATGACTTCACAGTTCTCAATCATAGTCACCCTTCCCATTTTGCTGAACACTTCAAGGCATGGAAACGATTTATTTTTGAAGTGTTCAGCATAATCGAATGTGACTGTAATATCTGTTCTAATCATCAGCATTATCATCAGCACCACCATTATCGAAATCATCCTCGTCATCATAAGTTTTTCGTCATAAGCAGCAGCAACACCAATAACAGCTAAAACAAGTTAAAATTTCCCGTAGCATTGTTAAAATAAAACAAACACAATAAAAAAGAACAAACGGTTTAACATTGGTCTACCTAAAAATATCATCTTGCATATAATAGCAGTATTAGACATTTTAACTATATCATTTTGACTTTTAAGCATGGGTATTTATGCTCGAGTATTTTTCGGCGCAGCCGTATTAAGCTCGCTTTACGAGACGGTCAGGGGTCTCGTAAATATTTACGATATCCCAAGTGTTACTGTAATACGGTTGAATGGTGATAACTCGGCGAGAAATGTTTTATTTTAATTGTACAAATTAGTTAATTTATTTGAATATGTATTTTAAATAGCTTCTTCGAGAGAGCGTGGATGACGGGGAGATATGCACTACATCTTTTGGTAATGGATTTAGTTCGTCAAAATGTTTCGAATATATGTCTTTATCCTGTTCATTTAACAGTTAAGAGTGATTAATGGTAATAATTTAGGAGAATGTAAAGAATTTGACATAAAACAAAAAGATTTGAATACAAGGCTTAAAGGACACAGCTTTTTCGAAACAAATACCGATCTAAATAATTGTATAAGATACTGTATGTATTTGTCTGTCTGCAAGTCTTTGAACTATTACATGCCGACAGAGAAGTGTGAATTGAATGATGTTGACCGCCTCTCCATCCAGGAGTCAGAGTTTGAGGCGCCACCTGACTCAGTTTCAATCGATATCTGGGAGTTTCCGAGCGTATGTATTATTTATATATTATGTTATTTCTTTGCGAGTGTGGCTTAATTACTTTTCTTTCAATTTCCATAGAGATCTATCATTAATTTACTTACAGTAACAATGTTTGGATCTTTGATTTTACAATTTGTAGATGTTTTTACTAACACATCTACAAATTGGTAATAAACACGTAACTACTTTCTGAGAAATTATCAATGTACGTGGAGCGCAAACCTTTGTCGGTGACATTTTAGTGCACATAAAATAAAATCTAAATTACTTTAAAACAAACTGTTTACTTGAAGGAAAGAGTCGTCACTTACTTAAAAGTTCTATATATAATGACTTTGCTCTTTGTTTGTTTTTAGAATATGGCAGGCACCTGTGGTAGCAGACCATGCTCCACCCGACAACCTTGTGTTCCAACAGATTCACACCAGTGCATAGATATCGGATAGTTATTTGAAAGTTGTTTAGCGTGATATATAAGCATGTATTTAGTGTATGCGCATCAGTAAGTTATTTAACAATGCTGCATTTGTGGTTAAATTTGTTGCGGAGGATAAAAGTGTAATGCAAATACTCTATAATGAGCAATTTTTGGGGGAGTTATTTTCGAGCACATGCACAACAGAAAATTACGTATTGTATTACGAGTTATAATTCAGATGCGAATTAATATATTTGTACGTCAATAAATCTTAAACAGTTTTTTCAATTGAACATATATTCAAACTCTACCTCGATTTTATGGAGGTTGTCATACCGACCAAGTTTCATGAAGATCCAATGCCAAATTCAACTTCTATTGCATACACAAGATTTTTCTACGATTTGATCCCGTGGCCTAGTTTTTCACCCCAGATGACCTACATTCGCACTTGACCTAGATTTTATTAAGGCAATTATACTGATCAAGTTTCATGAAGATCTAATGAAAATGCAACCTCAATTGCATATACAAGGTTATTTTCTATATTTTGACCACGTGACCTAGTTTTTGACCTAAGATGACCAATACCAAACTCGTCTTAAGTTTTATCAAAGCAATTTTACTGACCAAATTTTATGAAACTAAATGAAAAAGGCCCAGTCATAAAATGATTTTCTAACACTTTCGTGTTATAATATTTTATTTATATCCACTAATAAAAGTAATGGCTCTCTATAACTTATTTATTTTTAATATTCTAAACAAATTTCATGTTTTAAGATTATTTCTTAACCACAGTTTGTCTGGTCATTTTGAGCAGAATTATAACTTTAAGTTATCAACCCTATATAATTGCAGTTTAAAGATATACAATTATGGTACACAATAAGTGCATGACAAACGTATTTAAGCCTTTAACATCATATACAGTTACTACTATTGGTCTGAAATACCAGACAACTCGAGGCATCTTTAAATATTATTTGCAAAACTTAAATGTTGATTATTTTAGAATGTGACAGTCTACCCTTTTATCGAAAATGGTAGAATCGAGCTGGTGGAATTGGAAAGAAAATATCTCCTTGATAAGGCATCCTCGGTATGTAATAGTGGATATGTTTCAAATCAGAGCAGTATCGTTTGCAAGGTACCTGAGAAACTGGACAGAGCAACTTGCGTGCATGAAGGTAGGGAAATAGAATCAGTTAAAGTTTTGGAAAACTACTCGTGATGTTTGCAAGTTTTCTTTCATGGAACTTTATGTTATAATTCTTTATGTGTCGTGTTGCTGATGTTTTTTTATTCTTACACACTTTGTCCAAGAGAATTAATTTCATGGTAATCAATTCAGTTTCAGGATGCAGTTCCGGTACTTTCCACTTGTCTTGTTGCTGGCCTTATCCTGATATGACCATTCCGTTTTTGTGGAAATTTTCATGATATAACCATTCCTTTTTGTTGATATTTCAAACAGGGAAATACTCCACGCGTTTTGTTAAGTTTAAGAAGCCAGTTTCAAACTGTTTTCCCTGTTACAATTCCAGATTTAAAAGAAAAATTCGATTTGGTCTTACTAATGGACCTTTAAAATGACTATTTCTGCTTTCTAGTTTCACCAAATTCACCAAAACATTTTATTATCAATTATCAATTATTGTGACTGAAACCTGATTTTCTGCTATCAAGAAAATCAAATTACACTAGTTTTGTTTTAAAAAAAGTCTTGTTTACTTGCGGCAGTGGTTCTGAAATTAAAGCTACCTATTTATGAAACACTTATTTTGTCGATGTGAAATACTGTAATTGGCCACCGTCGGTATAAGACTCTGTAGTGTTGCACACCCTCCTCAACAACAGTATCATACCAAGTAATAACGCAATAAACTACTAGTATGTTTATATGGCAACCTATGTTCTTTCCTTGCTTTATCACCAGGGCATTAGGAACTAAACTGTGATAAAGAGATAAAAATTATTTGCTTATTAATCATGTTACACATTATAAATACAGAAACATTTTGTCTTCACATCTCACGGACGTTAAGTGCACAATAGCTTGAAAATGGGAGACTGTTGTGTGCTTGCCGGGTAAGTTGAAACCACATGTATAATCATTTATGGATGGTAGTAGTATAGGCGCCGGTTTTAGGGCCACGACTGCGCATGCTCAAGAAAGACATCATTACAGGTGCGCGGCGGCCATTTATAGATAGTCAGTCCTTTGGAAAGACACATATACTTCCAAATTGCTTCTCTCTCTTCGAGGTTGAATCCATATGGATTGAGTCTCGAAAGCTATTAGTATAAGTTGCAAGAACTTGTTTCGCAATGGAGAATACATGAGTTAGTATACAGTAGATAATCAATTAGCGCCGCTCGTTGAATAGTACGCGTAGGAATATACTAAACACATACAGTGGTTTAACATGTTATGTACACTAACTCATTGTCAAAAAAGAGTGAACATTATTTGTACAAAAACTTTCCTAACATTCCCTTACATTTTATGAATATTGAGGAATTTTAATATCAATGATATTGCAAAATCAAAAGAAACATTTTCATACAAAAAAAGTGATGGTCTACGTCATTCATATTAATGAAAGGCATATTGAAGCATTATTGAGAAATATATAACGCATATTTATCGGTATCCTATTAGTAAGTGTTTTATCATATTCACGAAAAAAAATATTTCAAGCTGTCTGTGATTTATCGAAATATCGACTTTTGACACTGTGATATAAATTTAGATTACGTCATAATATGCTATGCTTTCTGATGACATTTTCTTCAATTTTCGACATTTAATTGAAACAAATTCAGCAAAAGTAGAGTATTAAACATGAGCAAACATAAACTAAAAACTAAAAAAAGTGTAGGTATCGATTAAATATCACATTTTTTATTTCACTCGTGAACAGCAAAAGTAGATATTTTTACCCGTAGCTACTACACTGTGGCGTAAAAAGAATGATAAGTTGAATATGCTGTAACGAAAATTTGTTGAAAGGAAACACAAACTGTAGTGGAAACAACAGTACAGTAGCATGATTTCTAAACATACTCATCATTCTTACAGACAATATGAACATGTTATATAAAAAAGAGGAGTTATGTTACGGGTCTGCATTGGATCACCAGCAACGGAAGTATGAATGTGAAAGCTGTGGTTCTGTCTTTTCATGACAAAACAGAATTGCAAGAACAAAACTAAACACAGAAACTAAACTGCCTCCATGGGCGAAATAACAAAGTTTCGTAGAGTTGATCACAATTTAATGTATTATATTCGATATACAGTACGTCATCAATATAAAGCACGTCATCTACTAGCGTCACTACATGTGTAACCTCTATACTGTATGTCTCCCGTATAGTGTATACATAGATTTCTGCACACATATATGTATAGATCTCTGGCACTGAAATAACAATGATATGACCTTAGTACTTTAATTAATAATACAATTCCCTAGAACGAGAATGCTCCATGATTAAAATGCATATATACAATGTACAGTATTTAATAGCAAGTCAAGTTAACAAGTAACAATTATCACATTTGAATAATATCCTGTTCAGTTCTATAAAAAATCATAAATGTCCATCAATCATCTCGGCATAGTGGTTCCTGAACTTATACATGAAATATGCTTAGAAACCTCAATCAATATAGAACTTGAAGTATTCAAAAAGTATCTAAAAGTATACAAAAATACAATAAAATACACTTACATTTGTTTGTGGAACAAACCGCCTCTTTTGCACTCAAACTCTCACCCTGTTCTCCCAAGTTCAGTGCTGTGCTAATCTGTCATGCTGTAACAAGGTTAACGAATGGTAAGTTGCATTATTACACAAAAACATCAACAGCTGAATGACAACCGATTGAACAAAGACAAAATGGTGTTCGAAAAGAAACAACGTTCACGTCGTTTAATTCAACAAAACAGCAGCTCAAGTCAAATACGTTACGGTAATACGATAGAACAACACATTGCAGCTACCTACCTAACACTATTCTAATAATTAGTACAGCTTCTAAGATTAGAAATGCATTTAAAATGCTTAAAATAAGAGCAGACCATCTGCACGCTTTCTTCTACAAAAAAGGCGCTATATTGGGTTAACTCAACATACAACTAACTACCAAAAATGACATAAAACTACGGGCAAGAAACTAAACTCCTACCCTTATCAGTAATAGAGTCTACGGTGTCTATTATTTCAATAAACATAATAAGTCCTAAAAACTGTCCTGCTACATACTCCCCTCTTCTGAGAATGTCGCCTCGACATTCAACTGTAGCGGTGTGAAAATCTATAATAAAAAAAGAAATATCTAATTAATACCTATCTTATATGTACAAGCAAACATTTAAGCCAAATTATATAGCTTAATGGAAACTCTGACCATGCTAATGTATAGTTTGAAGTATGAAATACTTCATAACTCATTGACATCTCATCCTAGGTCCATTATCACCAAACCTGTAAATGACTGAAATGATTAGACATTTACGCAATCAAAAATTGTGCAATAATATAAATATTATGCTAGTCCTGAATAAAAAACAACAACACTGAAACATAATAAATAAAATCCAGTTAAATATGTTCATAATTTTCATACAACACTTTTATTTGTCAGATTACAAACAAATTCAACATCACTTGAAATACTTTGATGCATCAAACAAAACTGGTTCTGACTTGTCGGTAAAACATCCAACTTGGTAGGCTTTAAACCATTCTGGCGGTTTTCTAGGTCTTGTTGATCGGCTTACCACTGGCTGCTCGACTTCTGATTCATCTTCCTGTTGAGCATCATCTTCTGAACTTCTTGTATCTTCAGATGCTGATCTGTGACTGGTATCCTCAGATGTTGATCTGTGACTTGAATCTTCATTCTGATCTGTACCATCAGAACCATCAACACTGTCATCAATAACATCTTCTTCATCTTCCATATCACTTTCTTCCTCCCCTTCTCGGAATCTTTCTATAGTATGGTGAGCGTCCCCAACCATACCAGGATCATATATGTGTAACACAAACTCCTTTTCGGATTCCTCATCTGCGACGTCGCCTTTTAAAGTATCAGTATCACTTGGATCCGCACCATCACTTGGCCTTCGTTCTGATGCTGAATCTTGTTCCACTGATTCTTTCTCCATATCTGTCTCTACATGTTCCTCAGGATCAATTTCAATGTCCAAGTCAGTCTGAATTGGAAATAAATGATTCCTATGTAGCATTCTAGTTCTTCCCTCATTAGAACAAAAATAATATCAAACAGGGAATGCCACGCACCAAAAACGCAGCCTCCCCAAAACGAGCCCCACAGCACCGAGAAGTGCACACCACCAACACACACACACACACACACACACACACACACACACACACACACACACACACGGCACACACACACAACCATGCACACACACACACATACACCACCAACACACACCAGCACACAAAGCAAACACACGAGGACAAAACGAACAATTAAAGGAACACAGTGGGGCACCGCCTTGGAACGGTCAGTGGCAAAAACACCACTGGGGAGCTTAAACCGGTTTATGGTGCGCACCCAACCTCACTCAAAAACCTTACTTCAAAAACTGGTATGTCTAAATTTGGTATTTTAGTCACTGTATAAACTGCATCTTCAAATTTGTCAGCCAGCTTGTGTGGTCCATCATGAGCTAAAATCTTGACTAAAACCTTATCTCCTAATTCCAGTTTGTTTGCGGTGGCCTTTTTATCATATTGCTGCTTTTGCTTCTTCCTTGCATTGTCAGCACTTCTGTTGGCTATTTCCTGAGGTTTCTTCATTCTCTGTTTCAGCTGTTCCAGATATTCCGTTTGTGAAGGTAATCCTTGTTGTCTTGTTTCCCTTTCAAACATTAAATCAACTGGCAACACTGGTTTTCTCCCAAACATCAACTCAAAGGGTGATATACCAGTACTTTCATGTGGTATTGCGTTGTATGAATATACCAAAGAATCTATATGAGCCTTCCAATCAGCTTTCTGTTCCTTTCCAGCGTTCCCAACATCTCTATCAGTGTCCTATTAAATCTTTCTGACATACCGTTACACATCGGGTGATATATGGTAGTTCTAATTTTTTGAATGCCTGATAATTTGCAAAGTTCATACATGAGTCGACTTTCAAAGTTGGATCCTTGGTCTGTCAAAAGTTTATGTGGGAAACCATATTTCAATACAAAATGGTGGAAAAATATTTCTGCAGTTGTTTTCGCAGTCTGATTTTTTGTGGCAAAGGCTTGTGCAAATCTCGTAAAATGATCTACAATTACAAGTACATTGGTATATCCTCCTTTAGATGATTCCAGTTTCAGAAAGTCCATGCACACTAACTCCAGTGGATAGGTGCTTGTAATATTCACTAAGGGTGCTCTTGTGTTAACTGGACTTTTCCTTCTGATGCATCTGTCACATTTCTTTAATCGCTCTTCAATATATGCTGACATTTGTGGCCACCAAAATCTTTCTTTCATGATTGCTAATGTTCTTTCTCTGCCTGGATGTCCAATGTTATCATGACAACCTCTAAAAACTTCATCTCTGTAAACTGAAGGAACTATCAACTGTAATCTTGTTTCTTCTTTCTCCTTAATTTCTCTATAGAGTACCCCCCTGACTAGTTTGAAATGTTGAAAGTTCTTTGACATTGTCGAATGCTTCTTTACATCTAAGATATCTTTGAATTTTGGCTTCTTTTTGTCTCTTGTGGCTGCAACCCAAACTGAAAGTAATTCATCTTCTCTTTGAGTCTTTCTAATCTCTTTCACCTCAATCTGTGATGTTAAGGTTCCAGGTATCTCTGTGGCATCCATGATGTCAATAACTGCCATTGTCTCCATCAGTGGTACTTTATAGTTTGTTGAATTGCAAATTGTTTTCACGACTTCTGCTGTTATCTCTGTTGATCCATTATTATGTTGTATCTTGGGAAGTCTTGACATTGCGTCAGCATCTTTGTTATGTACACCTGGCTTATACATGATCTTGAAGTCATATGCTGATAGTGCAGCAAGCCATCTGTGTCCTGTGGCATCAAGTTTTGCAGTTGACAGTACATATGTTAATGGATTATTATCTGTCATGACTGTAAATGAAGTTCCATACAGGTAATCAGCAAATTTGTCAACAATGGCCCACTTCAGAGCAAGGAATTCCATTTTATGTGTGGGGTAGTTTTTTTCTGATTTTGTTAGTGCTCTGCTTGCATAACCAATCACTCTGTTAATTCCATCTTGCTTCTGATAAAGAATCGCACCTAATCCTTCTGAACTCGCATCCGTGTGTACTTCAAAAGGTAACATGTGGTCAGCATAAGCAAGTATAGGTGCTGTTGTTAACAGTTTTTTTAACTTGTTGAAAGCTTCATCTTGAGATTGTCCCCATACAAAGTTTTCTTCTGATTTTGTTTTCTTGCTGCATCTTTGGTTTTGTACTGGCATAACTTCATTAAGTGGCTTTACAATCTTTGTGAAATTCTCAATGTACTTCCTGTAAAAACCTACAAAACCAACAAACTGCCTAACTTCTTCTGGGTTGGAAGGTTTTGGCCATTTCAAAACTTTTTCAACTTTATCAGGGTCTGTTGCCACTCCTTTCTATGAAACGATGTACCCTACATACTTCACTTCATTTTGTAAAAACACACACTTCTTTGGCGCCAACTTTAGATTACACTCTTTCAGTCGGTTCAATACTGTTTCTAGCCGTTCTAAGTGTTCCTCAAATGTACTACTAAAAATTATTAAATCATCCAAGTATATTACGCATATTTTGTAGTTCAGGTCTCCTAGACACTCTTCCATTACTCGTTGATAAGTTGCCGGAGAATTGCATAAACCAAATGGGAGGCGATTGAATTCATAAAATCCTAATGGTCCAACATGAAACGCTGTTCTTTCTTTATGAGGTTCTGATAATTCAAGCTGATGGTATCCGCTTTTCATGTCCACAACTGAATAGTATTTTGATCCTTTGAGTGTATCCAAAATATCTTCAATCCTTGGTAATGCATATTGGTCCTTCACTGTTTTTGAATTTAAAAGTCTGTAGTCTACACACATACGAAGAGCTCCATTTTTCTTTCTAACTAAAACTACATTACTAGCATACTGCGAGTGTGACTTTCTGATGATTCCAGCATGAAGTAATTGTTCTATGTGCTCTCTAACCTCATCAACCATTGTGGGAGGTATCCTTCTATATTTCTGTTTGAAAGGCCTGTCATCAGTCAAATGTATTTCATGCTTAATTTTATTGTAATGACCAATGTCCTCTTTATTTTTTGAAAATATATCCACATGTTTCTTTAATAGATTTTCAAGTTTCTTTCTTTCTTCTATGCTTAAGTTATTGTTTTCAATATTGACCTGAGAAAGTAATGATGAATCTTCCATATATTTAAGTAAATTTTGATCTTCTATCTTGACAGGTTGTAACTCACAGAGTATAGCTTTTGGGGCAACAGGAACTGTCCTTGTTGTAACATTTGAAACATGAATGTCTATCAATCTATTATTCCTTGGCTGATATGTGACAAGAACTGGTGAAATGTCCACATCTGTAGGCAAAATCGAAATTTCCGAAGTTTCTGTTACTGCGAATGTCATATTAGAATCTATTTCTTGATCAATATACCCTTTAACGGTGATACTAGCATTTGGCTTTATCAAAATTGTCTCTAGTTCAGCAGACCTTACAATTGCCAATCTGTTCTTTTTTCTTTTTAGTTGTTTTTCCCGAAGTGCCATACATCTGAATGCCAAATACCATGGCGTATGCAGCTTTGCTTTTTGAAGAAATCTCTCTCCATGTTCTTGTTTGTAATCTTCCATAAGTAGCTGTAATATATTTGTACCAACTAATATCGAAACTTGTGAACTGTAGGTACTTTCTGGCACAACAAGAAATAAACAATGTTGTTGTGTTGTATTTGCAGCACCAATAAATTCTATATCAGCTTCAATGAAACCTGAATATGGTAATGTCTGTCCGCTGGCACATTCAACTTGAATAATTTCATCCAAAGGTTCAACTGTAATATTTGGAAAATGATCTTTTATGAAATTTTCATTAACAGTACTCACACAGCTTCCAGTGTCAATTAATGCTGGTGTTTCAAAAGTGTTGAAAATAATGTTTGCCTCATTGCTTTTTCCAACTAATACTTCAGTAAGACGATTTTTATTTGTTTGGTCCATTGTACGTCTTAAGTTAGAATGAACCTTTACTGGTTTAAATAATCATCTCTCACGTTGCACTGCCATTGATAATGTCCCTTCTGTCCGCATCTATAACATTCTACTCCATCATTCTGCTTACATTGCCATCTGTAATGTCCTTTTTGGCCGCATGAATAACATGCATTATCTCCCTTATATTTTTCATTCCGTTGTTGATCTTGCGGCTGAGCTGTACTGTTAGCCCCTTGCTGTTGATCTCTTCTGGAGTTATATCCCTTGTATCCTCCACGTTGATAGCCCCTATTTCTGCTATTCCCTCTAAATTTCTTGTTTCCATTATCTTGGACAACTTGTTGCTGAGCAGTGAATGTTTTTAATTGCTCATTCATCATGGTCATATTTTCTGACATGGTGTTAATCACTTGTTTCAAAACACCTACTTCTTTCTGTAATGCTGATGCTTCTTGCGGAACCACTCCTTTACTAACAGTACATGTTTTCTTTTTTTCACTTCCATGTTCTGTCTCTAATTTTCTTAGCTCCACTCTAAGTCTATCGAAATCATCAATTTTGTCAAATTTATATCCGAAAATACCCTTCAAATCACTTCTCATTCCTGTCCACAACATCCCTTTTAACATGTTGTTAACTTCGGACGGTTTTACCAGTCCTTTTTCTACTGCTTTAGCTATCAAATCCTCAAGGCGGCAAGACCATGTTGTAATGTCCTCTGTTTCTCCCTGTTTCGCAGCATAAAAATTTGCTAAAATACTTTCCTTTGTGTCAACAACTCCATATACGCTCTCAAATTTGTGTAAAATATCCAAGATCTTAACATCAGGTCCTAATCTTATCAATACCCTAGATGCTTCTCCCTTTAAACTTCTCCTAACAGCTTGCATTAGCACCTCCTCCTTGTATGAACCCGCCTTCAATAAACTCAAAATCTCATATTTCCATTGGTCAAAGACCACTTCTCCTTTTGTCAAGGTATCCACATCTCCATAAAATATAGATATCCTTGGTGTCTGAGAATTCAATGTGATTTTTGTTTCAGGAGTAGTATGTGTAGTGGATCCTCCAGACGCTCCCTTTGCAAAATCCTCCAACCATTTTTGCAAATCTTCCTTTGTGTCGGCCTTGGGCTTCAATCCCAATTCGCGAAATGATGCAATTACTTTCTGTTCCTCCTCTGAATAACTCATTGTGATAAACTATCAACAATTTTCAATTGCATAAATGATAATTCCTGAATAGATCACTGTAAATTTCAAGTGTCAATTTCACTCCATTCACGATATTTGATTCAACGGAATTATTTGTAAGTGTCTATTTCACTTTAATAATTAAGTGATATTGTGTAATATACTATTCACACCTAATTTCACTGACACAAACTCATATCCAAAGTTTGTACGAAGATTCACTCTAGCATGAGATTTCAATGCAAGTATTTCAATTAAGTAAGCAACAAAAAAAAATTTATTATTATTTTTTTTAACGCCTCGTAACGCGATATAATCAAAAACTGTGAAATCTGAAATTAACAATCTAATTACAGTATTTCTCAATTCTGTTTCAAAATTTTGATGTGCGCCTGTACAGTTCAAGTCACAGTTACCGGGTGTATACCAATATAAACCCTGTAATTAAACACCAATAAATGTATTAATTGTTCAATTAATACATTTTCTAAGTAGAATATGTCATAATATTCTTACTTAATATTAAATAAAGTATCCTGATTATAAAACACCAATGCACAATGCTTTATACTCAAAAAAAGAAAAAAATTATCATCAGCAAAATTATCAGTAGCAACAGCAGCAGGCCACCATCAGCAAGTATGGTCTCTTTTTAATCGTCTCAGCACCTAGAATCCTAAATTTCTAAGAAAAACACAAATAAGCTTTGTATAATGCAAAACAATAGTAAATGATTTTACATAAAAAAAGGATAATTTTACTCAAGAAATGTCTTCCTATCTACAGTACAGTGACCCGAGATGGTTGCCAATACACTAGAAAACTGCTTCAAAAACTTAAATACTGTAAAAAATCAAAAGATTCCTTGATTTTGACAATTTTTACTCTACACTTATATTTAACTCCTACTTATTACTCAACAGTAATGTCTACCTATAATCTAAATATAAAGTCTACCTATCAATGTATTTGAGTCAAGCTGCCGTCATGAAAAAAGAATTACCCAAAATAAAATCAGATTTTGGTGAAAGTGTAATCGGTTGTCAAATGTTATTACTTATCCCTACACCAATTTATTAATTAGGTGAAAACATGCAAATGAGTGACTTAATGATTAAATAAGTTAATTACATAAATCTCACTCTTTCGACTTACAATATCAATCTCAAAAATGAATTTATGCCTGGAAATAATGCAAAAAATATATTAATCACTATATCAGTTTGACTTACCAACCAGATGCTTGAAACCTTGAACCACTATACCATTGTAACCAATAATGTGTCTGTTTACTTAACACTTGTAAGTGACAACAATCAAACTGTCAACACTGCACTTTAATAATGTTCTTAAATGTCCTTGAATCCAACGAGAAGACTTGAAGATGAATTCCTGGGCCCAGATGATATAAAGTAACTAATTGAAGATACACGTGCACGTAAACGAATCCTGCCGGCCTAATCGATCCACTTGGTACCAACCACAATTCCCTTCCTCAAAAACATGTAGACAATTGAAGATTTATGACGTTGCTTTAAAACGTTTTACACTGGGGGCTCCAAATGTGACCCTGCCTCCATGGGCGAAATAACAAAGTTTCGTAGAGTTGATCACAATTTAATGTATTATATTCGATATACAGTACGTCATCAATATAAAGCACGTCATCTACTAGCGTCACTACATGTGTAACCTCTATACTGTATGTCTCCCGTATAGTGTATACATAGATTTCTGCACACATATATATATAGATCTCTGGCACTGAAATAACAATGATATGACCTTAGTACTTTAATTAATAATACAATTCCCTAGAACGAGAATGCTCCATGATTAAAATGCATATATACAATGTACAGTATTTAATAGCAAGTCAAGTTAACAAGTAACAATTATCACATTTGAATAATATCCTGTTCAGTTCTATAAAACATCATAAATGTCCATCAATCATCTCGGCATAGTGGTTCCTGAACTTATACATGAAATATGCTTAGAAACCTCAATCAATATAGAACTTGAAGTATTCAAAAAGTATCTAAAAGTATACAAAAATACAATAAAATACACTTACAGTTGTTTGTGGAACAAACCGCCTCTTTTGCACTCAAACTCTCACCCTGTTCTCCCAAGTTCAGTGCTGTGCTAATCTGTCATGCTGTAACAAGGTTAACGAATGGTAAGTTGCATTATTACACAAAAACATCAACAGCTGAATGACAACCGATTGAACAAAGACAAAATGGTGTTCGAAAAGAAACAACGTTCACGTCGTTTAATTCAACAAAACAGCAGCTCAAGTCAAATACGTTACGGTAATACGATAGAACAATACATTGCAGCTACCTACCTAACACTATTCTAATAATTAGTACAGCTTCTAAGATTAGAAATGCATTTAAAATGCTTAAAATAAGAGCACACCATCTGCACGCTTTCTTCTACAAAAAGGCGCTATATTGGGTTAACTCAACATACAACTAACTACCAAAAATGACATAAAACTACGGGCAAGAAACTAAACTCCTACCCTTATCAGTAATAGAGTCTACGGTGTCTATTATTTCAATAAACATAATAAGTCCTAAAAACTGTCCTGCTACATAACATTAATGCAATACTCAAATATGAATGAATGTGACATTCAAATATGAATGAAATTTGTTCATTAAAACTTACGCCAATGTACAGTGTAAGAAAATTTAAATTTTAAGACAACTCGTCTACAAACAAAAGATGTGGATACTGTATGGTCCCGTTATAAACGTTGTTAGTTCACCTTCTAGAAAACAAAACTACACTGCAGTTGTTGTGCCGTCTTCGTAATGAAAAAGTCAATGATGTCATTGCCGTATCATAATGAATGTAGATAAGAGTTTTTACAGCAAACACATACCTTGTTAAAGGTAAACAAATTAACGTTTGTGGCAAAGTACAAACTGAATTTCTTAAAATAAATAGCTATCTCTCAACATTACCCATAAAATTATTATGTCCATTAAAATGGACATGTTATTGTCCGTACATATTTTTATAGTGTTATTGCATCTTCTCGTAATGGACGGATAACGGACTTGTAACGTTCTGAATACGCCCCGCTCACAATAATATGGCGTTGCTGTAGCGACAGTAAAACATTCATTTTAAAAGTTACTAAACCGTACTCACTTAATCAATTCAATATACATTTATTGATTTACTTTCAAACTATTTGTTTTAATACTTTTTAAGTTTAAGGTATGACTGCGTTCCGGATACTTTTCGAACTCTCCAAGTATTTTGCGTTAATGAGGCCAGTAGAAGATACATATTTTCTAGGTGGTTACATCAATATACCAATAGTAGAGCTACGTTTACATGAAATATAACTTCGTTTACCATGTCCTTCTTGTACTATTGTATCTCCATTAAAAGAAGGAATTTGGCAGTGAAAATTGGCCTTCTTATTAGTATTTAATATCATTTCGTATTAAATACATGTATAAAGAAACGACTGTATTTATGACAAATTCGACAAAATCTTATTTAAACATACAGTCGGCATTGTATTAAAAGACCACCCAGCTTCTTTTATCATAATAGTAAACCATTGAACTGTTTATAAACTATACTGTTATTCATATATGTAACATATTAACTGCATTGGATCTTTTTCAGTTTAGTAATGTTCGTTTTCTCTGGATAGATTAACTGTCCTCTTCCGCAACAATGCCTACTGATTGGTAGAAGGAAAGTAGTTTTAGTCAAAAGAAAAAAAAAACAGAAAATGCACACCGAGTGCCAGTGACAAAGAAATCAGTTAATATGAGTTTCGCTTGATAGGTGTGATATACGTATTTGATTAATCACGAATTGTCCCGTCTGAGCTAAATAGGCGACGGGTAAAACGAGATCTGTCGCGAGAAATGAAGACAAAAAGACATTTGTAATACATGTAACTTCAATATTTAGGGACGAAGGCAACGCTTCGTTGACCCCAATCCCTGCCCCGTCACACACTCGTTGGTCAAACTGATCCAAGCCATTGCTGTTAAGTTTAAGAAACACATATGTATCATGTATATATGATGTGACCACTGCGATGTATGGTAAATGCATGCCTATATTAAATCGCTTTAAGCTGTAAATTACCGATAACCTTTAAACTGTTTTTGGTTGGCCTTCTATATCACTCAGCCAAACGATAGACGGGATAAGATCAAATTAGGATCGATTTAAATATTTCAGACGCGTTTAAATGATTAAGAAACAGAATACAGTTAGTTGATTGAATCATTTGACTAAGTTGTGGGCTAAATACAAATGTAAGAAGAAAACGAATATGACAATACATTTTATTAAATCATGTCTCATACATTGAATATGGTCCTTAAACTCAACACAAAATAATGTGTTTTACCAGTGTTCAAAGTTTAAGTTAATCATTAAAAACTGTACTTAAGTATTAAGAACGTATTTATGTCCTAAAATGTTACACACAGATATATAGAGATTTAAAAAAACGACCACATTGTGTGTCAAGTATACATTCAGATAAATGTATACTTTTACGAGTTTATCCATGTTCTGTCATGCATGTACTTTAATCTATAGCACAGCCATTGTCTTTGCACAATTACAATGCATAATGTTTAAATGAAGAACCTTACACATTACTTAGATTGATTATTATCTATTTAGGTTTAAAAGCTTGACTAAAGCGTAACTTTCAAGTAAGTTATCGTTCTACTTTGTGTCCCTATGTTTATCAAATAATCTGCGAAGGTAAACAGGTACGGTCGATAATACACGTTATACAAACAGGGATATCATTTACATTACCCGTTCAGGTTTGTCGATTTGTCATGAAGGAAGTATTTGCAATGTAAATATTTTAACTTTATTTTGTGTTCGCTTCGAAATGGAAGTGCCTGGTAAAACGATAGACATAGATGTAGGAGAAAGTGATTTTAAACCAGTACACGCCTGTGAGCCATGTCAATGTGACAATATTACAACACAAGCAAGTGGTTTCTGCAAAGACTGTGGAGAGTTTATGTGTGACAGTTGTTTCAAACACCATTTAAAGGGAAAATTATGCAGACATCACGTGTTGGTTGACGTAGAGCTGTCTTCGTTACCGTCTTCTGGAGATGAAGAGAATATAGTGAAATGTAGTAAACACAAAGGAGACACAGTAAGGTTTTATTGTCGCAAACATGAAGTTGTTGGTTGTGGTGATTGTATGATACCTGATCATGGTAAATGTGCACCTGAATCCATAAAGAACCTATCGAAGAATTTTCAACAGAGAGAGGACTTTAAGACTTTCATTAGTAAAGTTGGAAAACTAACAGATGACCACAAAGAAAATAAGCAAACGGTCCAGGAAAACAAAAGAATTAATAAAACTATGCTGGACAAGGTGCTCGGAGATATTAAAAAGTTTAGAACAGATGTCAATAAGCATTTAGACAAAATGGAATCAGATATCATATCTGAGGCAAAACAAATAATTTCAGATAATGACGAAGTATTAACAAAGCTAGATCAAGACTGCAGATTTCTTTCGTCCAAAGTCGAGGAAATAAAAAGTATGATGAAAACAGAAATATATCAAGACAACGTGTTGTTCATAAACACTATCGAGTGCAAACCGAGGCTTTCTAGTATTGAGCAAGCAGTTACACAGATAAAATCGAAAAATATCAAGCGGATTGAATTTGTATGTGACGAGCAACTGCATAGTTTTATCACTTCTGCCAAAAAGCTCGGAACGTTGATAATGCCAACCACAGCTCCACGCCGACAATCTTCGCAAATGACCGAAATAAAAACCGAGCAAACCATGAAGTCTGAAACTGAGAAGGCAGTCAAAGGTAGTAGTTTATATTTTCAGTTTTTCTTCTTCTCTCGTGTAACCAAGAAATAATGGTTATGAACATATGTGTGTTTGCATCAGTGACCATTTACTGTAATAAATCAATATATAAAACATAACAAGTGTAAGTTGTTTGTGTTCATGCTGTGTCTAAACGATCATTTTATCAGAATCAGTTTTCTTTAAATAAACTAGTAGATTTTAAATAACATTTTAGACATTTTGAACTTAGCATTTCATGACACTTGATATGTATGTAAAAGTGTATTTAAATGCAAACATAGCTGAATACCGCTCAATTGCAAGTTTTTGCTTTAGGAGTATACATATATAATTTTGTTCTTCAATAAAATTAAAATTTAAAAAAAAAAAAAAATCCAAAATAGTTTTCAATATAATTTGTGTCATAATTGAATTCCCATTGAAAATACGGAAAATCTGTGAAAATCTTTTTCTTATTTTGATAAAAAATTGAGAATCAACGACATCTGTTATGTATACATGTATACTTATTTGTACATTTAACTTTGATCAGTAAGAAATCAGTAAGAAAAATAGTTAATAGTAAAATGGTTCTAAAGTAGCTGCTGCATTTTCAGCATCATTCTTGACCAGAACTCAATATTGGCATTTTGAAGGGCGTTATAATTTTGAGTTGGGTGGTCGATAATATATTTTACTCTGTTCAATCTTATCTATTTTGATCGCAAACATCTTTATAAAGCTAAAAGTAATTGCTCTCAAGGTTCATGTCACATGACATCAAACTCGAAATGAGGAACAGAGAGACATACACTTATGGAATTAATGTTTCTTGCCAAAGGCCACTACCATCTTTATCAAATTCTGAACGCTATAACTACTGCTGCAGCTACTGCTGCTACTAATAATAAGATTAACATAATTATGATCAGTACAAATATAATAGTAGTCTTGTTAAAGTCTAGATATATAGTCTTATTTACAAAATGTTCTAAGACACATATAAACATGCACTATTTATATATTTGTTTTCCGTCATATGAGTTTTTATCAACCCCATGACGATACCTTCCGAGCATAACAGGGCATGCAATTTTTCATCCAATGTACGTTGAATTGGGAAATATGTACACGTTTTGGTAAGATTTTAGATTAATCGTCGTTTTATACCATTTACGATGATCTACATGTACAACCAAAGCTGACAATAGAACAATCGATTTTGTAAATCTACATCTTTGCGTTTACATTTACAACGGACCTTTCGAATACTTGCTATCGAGAGATTTCGTAAGATGAAATCGCACGAACCGGTACGAAATTTCATGTAGTTCACAACGCTCGAAATTTTCCTTTTGTTTACCCTTTAGGTGATATCAAGGATGGACATAAATATAGAATAGCATTTACCACTCTGTTTTGTTATTCCAAAAGAAATAAACATTATGTTTGACGTAGGACAGACCCTGAAAGTGTTAGCGCCAAAACGCACGTGGTCGTGTTATAAATTAATTGTCCTCGTGACCTCAATCAGAAGCGGGGCGTAGCGCTTTAAGTCTCGAACGAGGATGGTGGACCCAAAAAGCGCATACACAAACAAAATCTCAATCAGAATGGTCACGTGACAATTGTCAAATCGGCAAGGTGGCAGCCAAGTGGTGAAAGATCTGACCTGCCTGAACCTTTCGTTGTACGTTACTTTAAAGAAAGATATACTTACATTGAAATGTGGTGAATAAAATATTATAGTCTGATTAAATAAAAAAAAACATTTGTATCCATGTTTTATGAAATACCGAAATGCAGGCATGTCAGATTTCACACGATTATTGGTACAATTTCCCTACGGAGTAAGCTTCAGCGTACCCGTCCTGTTAAGCCTATAAACCAGGTACGCTGAAGTTCTTAAGCTACTTCTCACGAAGGTCAAAAGTGAAACACACACATCGACATGTATATTTGTGTTAAAATGTATTTAGTCTAACAGCGTCTTAAACGTTTACAGGAATATACTTCTACAATTATGTAATAGAGTAGCCAAACGATCGTAGTAATTTATAACTTTGAGATAGCTTATGCTCCATGTTCTATTTTGTAGAAGATCGTAAGCTATACATGTGTATGTTTTATAAAAAAGTTTAATGCTCTGTCTTTTTGTAAGACAATAAAACACTTACAGATCATTTCTATAGTAAAATAGTTGCTTGTTCTGCAATGGGTGGACCAATTTCATATATCTGAACATGTCGGTGTTGTTCGTTCGCATTGGTTTACTAATGTTTCCCTTAATACAATTACCCTTGCAGCTATTTTTGTAGCATGGTTATTCTGCTATTTTTTTAAATATTAGCATGCAGACAGGCTATACATCCGTTATGAAAGATTTACACTATTTACTCTTTTAAACAGTCTATTCATCTCAGGAGTGAAAAATGTTTGGATGTGTTCATGAAGCGATAACTTAAAGTCTTAATGCGATCTTTTTATCAATACTCAATTTTCATGTAAGGCATTTATTAATATATTTGCGTTCATAACATTATCAATAAAATGTTTTAGTTTTTCTGTATGTTTGACCATGAAGTCAACTCAAATAAGCATAAAAATGTTTTCAATAGATAAGCATATGTTTCTAAATGTAACGATCGAGTCTTTATATTTGATAAACGAACGGAGTCTCATCACAATAATAGTGATCACTAAGTAGTTTGATAACAGCTTCTAAAAGACGGCTGATTTTTTTTTATTTCAATAAAATATACATACATTGTAGCTGTACAAAATAAAAGCAAAACTTTTAATCAAAGGAAAATGACTCTTATGAAACATGTTATACCATTGTACTTTCAGAGATGAGTCCAGAAAAAAAAAGATTGTGTCGGGGCAAGAGTAGGTCACAATAAATATGTAAGTACTTTATTCCAACACAACTCGAACATGCATACCTCAGCTTTTGTGTGTACACTACTGCTTGCATCATGTTAGACAAGTTGATATGTATTCCTTTTAATGAAAATAGTATTCACTTTATTATCAGGGAAATCAAATACATTTTATAACGGTGTACCGTAGGTGCCATCGCCTTCTCGAATATCGAACACCGCCATTGTGAATTCGCGTATCACCATCGTATCTTCGCTATCGCGACTTTTCATCGCTAATCTCTACCATGATTTTCGGGTTTCGTAAGGAAGAACACTTATAAAATACGGGTGAAGGCAAAACGTTTAAAACAAAAATGATGCATCAGTATTAGTAATATTTTCATGGTTGGCATTTCATTTTTTGTGAAATATCTCAAGCAGTATTAAAATAATCCAACCTTTACTTTCAGTAATACAAAATCCTTTTATTTTTTACATCTGCTTAATGAGACAATATCAAAGGCAACATTTAATTAGACATTAAGTAAATACATCAGGATGAACTCTAACATAATATTTATAATTATCTATTACAATGTTTGCTTGTCAACATCATATTCTCAATAATAATGTTCAGGCATCAACACTTGATATTAACAGAAACTGTATAAGCATGTCTTAGTGAGGCGATACGTCTCGATGGTCTGCACGAGGTCCCGATGTCGATACGCAAAGTGACGATTGCAATAGGCGATACGCGAAGTTACGATGACAATACGCGCAGTTGCAATGGCGATGCGCGAAATCAAGGTGGCGATGTGAGATACACGAAGTCAGGTTGGCGATAGGCCAAGTGACGATACGTAATGTTCAACTATCATAACAATCGTTATCGTGACTTCGCGCATCGCCAACAAAACTAAGCGTATCGCCATCGTAACGTCGCGCATTGTCATCGTTACTTCGCGTTATCGTCCAACGAATAAGTAGAGATAAGGCGATTGCCCCAACTTACCACCTTATTGTATTACTTACTTATTATTTACTACTTCAATGGTTTAAATATGTAAAAGAGTCATTTTAAAGAATACGACAATATGATAAATATAACAAGTCGCTAAAAGATTAATGTGATGCACATGCTACTTCTGTTTGATAGCGGCTCAAAAGACATTTATTTATTTTTTTTACAAAATCCATGTTTTCCACTATCAAGTAAAATCTTTACTAGAAACTAGTACTAGATAGGGGTATTGGATTATTGCTGAGTCTGAGTTGGCTCTGCATAAACATCCTTCAGTACATTTATGTTATAAATTTGTTTTGTTAAACATAGGTTGTTCGTTTTTCATAGGATTGTGTTCGCCATTTAGTGTTATCATATGACAAAGTTTTGGTGCGACCATTTCTTTGTTGTTGGTGCTCCCGCGAACTGAAATCCAAGACATAATTTATAGAAATTATAGAAATTAAAGAATAAATAAAACGTTCAGCTAAATATGTTATAGTGGAAGTAGAGTAACAGGCTGCAGTTTCGAAAATAGTGAAATGTAGTTGAAATGTTTTTTAATAGATTTTAAAGAATGTTCCAGTCATTTTTATACATGTATTTGAAACGAATCTACATGTTATTTAGATTTTATTGGTCGTTATATTAACACTGGTACTTAGTCACGACATAATATACGCATAATACAACAAAACAACATAATGACAGATCAATGGCAAGTGCAATTCATTCAAAATCTCATTTATTAGGTAAAGATCTGTATGTCAAATAAACGTTATTATTTGGCAGCATTTTTACTCGTGTTTTAAAATAAGTACTGTAGAAATTTATAGAGTCCTAAAGCGAAATTAGCAGTCCCTTACCCACTGGACCGTAACAATATCTCCTCGAAAAGCAACAAAAATATCATGGTGTTTGGCTTCAGTGTTAGTAGTTTCTAGAATATTGCAATGTTAAAAACAAGACAGGGACGTAAGAAAGGAAAAATAAGAGAAACGAAAGTCCACATTAGCATGATGTTTCGGATAACTATCACCTTTTTTCTTTAAAAAAAAAAACATATATCCTACTTTTTGAGAAGTTATACAGATTTGCATATGATACAATGTGGGTCACGAGAAGAGCAATTAAAAATATACAAAAATATAGTTATCGCAGAAAAGTCCCTTGCACTATTTGTATATTAACAAAATATTGAAAAGCGCTGTTTTAAATGATACAGGGTCTTGAAAACAGATAAATTCACAGAACTGTGTATCATGTCATGCTTTTACTAATGGTCTCCTTTAAAGATCGGTTTCGATATTTGTGATAAATAAAATTTGTTAATAGAATACACAAGCATGCAATACAACAACCATTGTGTAACTCGCAAAAACAAACTTACTAAGACTTGTATTTACTAAATAAGATGATATGTAACAGTTTCTTATATGCAATTCGTCAAAAACCTTTTAGTCTTTATCTGATTATCTCATGTCAACATAGACATATTTATTGTCATTTAAATAGTATACTTTATATGCAAATAAAACAATACAGGATTTGTCTTTAAAATATTTCTGTGCCATTCGCATGTGGAAAGGAACAAGCAGATACATTGTATATTAATCGCTATCTTTCTTTATAATATAAGTTTATTTTATTTTATTTTATATTTAAAGGGGCGATTGCGGTAACGTTTGTTTACGTTTAACACGCGCGTTCCAATCGTATTTCAGTCATTTGTACAGACGGGCAGTACCTATCGTTTCTTGGAAGGACCACTACTAGAAGTATAGCATCCATAAGAATCTGCCAACTGTCTCATACAAAGAGACTTGGTCGGTAGCAGTACTCGAATCAATGACCTTCAGTTAATGAGAAAGTACAGTGGTTTAAGGTCAGCAACTCTAACCACTCGATAACGGAGGCAGACAATTGAGCAAGTTTATTCTGAACAATTTCTGTCCCAAATCATCATATCCAATCTTCCTGATTTTATGACAGATTCTGTTTACATTTTGTTAACTCGCGTGTTAAGTGTATATCTGCAATTTTAATTTACTTTATTATACAAATTAACTGCAATTTTAATATACTTTATTGTACAAATTAACTGAGGATTCTTTGCATTTAATTTGACCTATTCAGGACAGAAATTTTTGTTTGTCATTATACATCTAATAATGAAGAACATTATTTGAGCTTTTTAACGAATAACTTTCATACAGCTTTAAAAGTGTCTCAAGAGGCTTTGTAGCATTCTCAATATATCTATACCATACATAACTTTACCGAAATAAAGGCATTACATGTGGAGAAAGAAGTGTACTTTTTATAATTCTTTTGTCAAAAGTTTCACTTTATTTGACTGTTTATTGTAATTATATTGCGTTAATGTATTATATACTGTAGCGATTATGGCATCCAAAATACTTCAATTATATCAATATCTCACATTACATGATTAGTTATCTTTACAAATAAATAAACAATTACTTTGCGAGTCTGCAGTTTGAAGATATGTGTTATACTTATGTTTGTTCTGTAAGGAAAAAGCAAGGTACGGTTAATATGACATGTGTGTCACGTTGGGTATGTTATCATTTTCAGTCAGGGTTGAATGGTACTGTGTCAGCTGTACATCAAGATGGTACGTTCAACGTGAAGTGGGATAGTGGAGGTATAGGCGTATCGTGCACAGTCGGACCAACACTTTGGGAATTGACAATCATCTAAATATATTTCACAAATTTTGTAATGAACAGAAAATGACTGTTTGCTACACTCAGTTTTTCTTGACTATATATTGACAGGTACAATGTAAAATGCACTTTGATCAAAGGTTAAACTTGGTTGTGTTTAAATGGAGATGACATTGTATGAATGAATCAACAATTACCAACGTTTTCTCTTTTGATATGACAAACGATATGATTAGAAAGTTGTACAAAAAAAGTTATGCAGAACATTTAAATATAATGTCGAAATATATGAAATATGACAAACTGGTAAAACAAATCAGAGCAGTATTCTTAATAATGACCACAGTTTACAGACATTAATTTATATTACATCTTGTTTGCTGGTGTCAAAGATTTCATTCCTTATCATACTTTGAATATGATTATCAGTATATATTGCGTTTTATACTTACTACAAAAAAGTGAACTGAATTGTATTATAGTAAATGTACCTACAGAAAGTGCTTGTTTGATTTTTTACTCAGATTCTGAAAATCTGTTTTTGTTATTTTATTTAAAATCCTGTTTGTAATGTACATGTTACAGTGCTTTAAATCTACAGGAAGGATAACTGTGTAAAGCAATCATACCAAATGCTATCTTAATTTTCCTCTTACATAGCAATCTTAATTGTACTAGTGAAGTACGTTCGCAGAAGTTTGTGCGCTACACACAACACATGAGTGGTGAAGCTTCGTCCAACAGACATTATCTGATTGTAAAGTCAGTGACTTATTTTCGTTTGCTTACGGTAATTTTGTTATTAGTATAGATTATGAACAGAGAGGTGTAAACTTATTATCAGACATATTTTTTTCACAGCATTGTGAAACTTTGTTCAATATTGTTAGTATGTTGTTAGAAAGGTATCTCTGTTGATTTGTATAAACATTTTAAAGCGTCTGTAAAATCGGACACAATGCATACAACAGTTTAATATAAAATGTAGTAATCAGTCCCTGTGACACGTGACAATGGATGACAAGAGTATTGTTAATATATGTACTTAATAATTTCATCATATTTATGTGATTAATGTAGGTAGTAGTGAAAATTACAATGCTTCATGTTGTTGACCCTTTCTTTTTGAACGTCTTCGTATTATGAATCATTCTTCCCTTATATTCATATCGGATTGTTTCCTCTTCTCTAGCTCTATTACATTTTCCATTTCTGCTATGCCGTCAATTGGCTTATTGTATATGAATGCATATTTTAAAGCGTTGTTAGGAATTGAATAAATGAGTGTCGCTTCAGGTTTTGAGCGTGACAGATACGCTCGCTCAAAAAGTGAAATCTTGTTCAGATTGCTATCAAAATCGTTTTAAATTCAGTTGTAAGTATGACATACTGTAAATTTGGTTTTATTTACGATGATCTAATTTGTGATCTTTTCCCGAATTGTCCACTTCACTTATTTTAATATCTTGAGAAAGATTCAACTCACAAAAATTTACTAATAGATAATTTTCCTTTTGCGAATTTAAAATTCGCGAATAAGTATGTTTGCACATAAATCGCGAAATTGTTCTCGCGCGAAAATTTCCCAATTTACAGTATAACGCCAAAGTGTCAAACATATAGATCAAATATTTAAGATTGCAAATGGTTTTAAATCTTATTTGTAGCTTGAAACTTAATGCAGGATCATAACGATTATCGGCAACTGAAACAGAATTGTTTCAACATTCTACTATAGCTTCTCTCCCTTTATACGAACATTGTACCAAGGCGAGAAGGAGAAGTAAACATTATTAATTATTTTGCTGTATTCCCTCTTAACTGCGGTAGGGAAATGCTTGTCATTCCATTTCTGGAAGATGCTACTGTTATTGGAGACATAGTAATTAATAGTAAACGACTTGTTTGAACTTCGAACTTCTCATGTATATAAAATTCGATGGATTCATACTTTAAAGTAACAAGTGAAAGATATTTTAAGTTTGAACAGCCAGTTAAAACATGACACACATATGTGTTAAGTGAGACTGACATTCTGTCCTTCCATGTACCTTTCTTGTTGTCATTATTCTATTACATTCCCATTTATTTCTTACAAACTTCCATCCCTTCCCTGCAAAAGAGTAAGATAGTCGGACACTGTTTAGAGAAAATGGCTGAGCATATTTCAATTACAGTTTTACTGAATTATATCATCATCTAGCTTATTTATTTGTTTTACATAGAGTTAGCTCTTTGGTAAAGTTTTGAGAAAATACATGTAATTTGCTCCTTGTAGGGAGTGCTTCTTTAAAATGTGTCTCATTTGTAACGCCTCATATAGCGCGTGCGCCGGATGTAGCTCAACTGATAGCGTTATGAGGTGATTTTGAACTTGGACTAGTGACTAGTGCCTTCAATATAAACCTCTTACTTCCCTAGCTGTCAGTGACTTCCTTAGCAACCAATAACTTCCTTAGCAACCAGTGATTTCTCATAACAGCGACATTCTCTAGGAACAAGTGACTTCCTTAGAAATCATTGGCTTCCTTAGCGACAAATAAGTCTCCTTGAAACCAATAAGTTACGAGTCGGAAATATTTAGACCTCTTTCAAGAGAAAAGTAAGATATTTTTGTTTGTATGCATATAGATTTGCTCTTGTCCGTCTGTACGGACGTTCATCCTAGAAATCTTGTGATGTTCACTACTCCTTATTAATTGACATAGACTCACCAAACTTCCTACATATGTTTATTGTCATGAAAAATTGTGCACCTGGGTTTTAGTTTTTGAACTAAATGGCCCTTTACTAAGTCAATATTGGCAAGTCTGTGACACGCACTGCTCTTTCAGTAATTGACAAAGAGTCACAAATAATCACACAACTGTTTATGGGATGAGCAGTTGTGCATCTAGATCTTTTGGGCCTTAGTTTTTATACGGACCAGTAACACCAGGGTTATTGCCCTTGACTTAGTCAAAATTAAAAGCATAATTCAGTCAAACCTGTGAACAAAGACCACTGCTTGGAAGCTACAAATGTGGTCTTTGTTTACAGGTAGTCTTTATTCACAGGTGTGTCTACTATATATTAATAGCGCACGGTGATCTCCCTGCTGGTCTTTATTCGCAGTGTGGTCTCTATTCGGAGGTGGTCTTTAACACATGTTTGACTGTATATGGCAAGTTTGTGGCACGCACCGCTCTTTTACTAATTGACACATAGTCACCTAACGTTACATAAAGATTTAAGATTGATACAGTAGTAAGTCTAACATTCCGTAATATCAATCATCAATCGCAATGTAATACAATCGATACAGGTTGTGAAATATGTTACTACTAATTTAATGCTTTCAAGCGTAATCAAGTGGTTAGTTTATAAACATTTTCAAACTCTTGTAAAAATGGGAGGCGCTCGGAAAAATCAGAATCTGTTGAAGGACGTTCGAGTCCAGATCATGTACTCTGTGTACCTTGTCAAGGTGAAAATAAACAACACAGTTGTAATCGGAGCATGTCGAGAATGTCTGGAGTACATGTGTTGCACATGCTCCAGACAACACTTGAAATGGAAATTATATAGAAATCATGGGGAGATCGCTGCAGGTGATATGCCTTCAGTTGCATCGAAAAATTGTGAAGAAACTTTTGAAAAATACAAGACGCATGACAACGAAGCTTTTCAATATTATTGTCGTACGCATATAATAGTCGGATGCAGCGCTTCACACAACTTCTAAGCGGGAGTTCATAAGTTATATGGAAAATAATTTTAAGGAATAAGAAAAGTTTAAATAACTGTTTCAAAAAGTGGACTTAATAGCATCATTCGTAAAGGAAGATAAGGTAAAGATAGAAAAGAGAAAGAAAGAAATAGATCTGCTGAATGAGGAAGCATTGAATAGAATAAGGCAATTTAGGTTCAGAAATAAACGAGCACCGTCACAAGGCGGAAGAAGAAATAATATTGGAAATGAAGGAAGTAACATCCGGAAACAATGAGCTGCATAACAAGTTGGAACAAGACGTGAAATTATTGATACATGTAGCAGATACTGAAGATGTCAAGCAGAAGTTGGGCAATCGCCAACAATCTCGGGATGTCAATTTTATCAACACAGTTAACTGTAAGCCCAAAATTGAAACAATTGAAAACATGTATGAACATATAAAGCAAGAAAAGTCTTGAAAAGTTCACATGAACGCGAATCATTTATAAAAAAAATAGGCACAAAAAAAAAGCAAAATAAATTGAATTTTTACTTGCAACACGCTATAATACAGTTCAAATAGTGGTCATTTTGTCCTTTTAAGATTTAATACTTTTGCTTAAACAGTACAACAAGCTCATTGTTTTTACAATTGTTTTTATTAGCATTTTGCTAGTCGTGGACGGTGAATTCTAGTATTATCACTGCCTTAGCACATGCCTTTCACAATGGTTACGGTTTAGGGGTTTTATTCGCGGAGTTTTTATTTTCGCTTTATTCATGGACTTTAATAATCCGGGAATTCAAAAACCGCGATTAACATCCGAACATTTAGGAGAAGATCTGGAAGAGTGAAAAATATATTCTTGTAACGTGAAAATAAGAGGAATAACTCTTACTGTCAAAAGAAGCAAGTTACTCTTACCGTCACAGATAACACTCGATTAAGTACATCAAACAAGAATCGGTACAGTTAATATAAATACAATTGCTTTTCTTTATTCAACTAATTTTAGTTAATCCATGTATCTTAACCTTGCTAGTTTTCTGCTGAATCATTTATCAACTGTTTTCAATATTATATATTTAAACTAGCAAACAATTAAGGAATGCATACAACGGTTTTGAATTATTATACAGTTAATCCTAATTAGTATGTACGCACACTACAAGTCTGCACTTACAAAGGATTTTGACAGTTTTACACTTGATATGTGTATGCAGACCAGCCAGCTAAAATGACTTGCTGATGATCACGGTTTGTTTTTACAGACTATCAAAAGATTTGACTAGTGACTGGGCTTGACATAACTTTATTGTCTGATTACCGTTCGATTATAATAACCCGCCGGTGTTTTCAACGGTGTACTAGTATCAAATGTAAAATATAAGCGTTGTAGTATTTGCAAAAAAAGAATCAGCTATTTTTAAGGTAGGTCGATACCTTAGACTTCAAATTTGGTAATCCTTCCGATTTTGTTGAAACTTGGTCCAAGTATAGTACTATGATTCTTGTTTATTTTTGTGTCGTCTTAGCAACAGTACGTTATAAGTGATGACGTCACGAACGTCGCAACTTAGAGCGCCAAAATGCCATAAAATCGCCTTGGTGAGTCTTCTAAAACGTCTAATCTCAATACTTAATCAGCGAAATTTCACAATTTTAAACTTTATTTAATTTATATAAGGACTAGCGTATTTTTCGGTGATAACGCGCTACATTACAACGGGCATTTATCATTTTAGTGAGCAGCCCATGCTTTTTCGGATATAAAATTTTAACAAAAAATCGGCAAACACGGGCAAAAAAGATATCTTTAAAAAACTACAGGCCCGCTAAATATTTTATTTTCAGCAAAAGTAATCAATTTTCAAGGGAAAAGTCAAATAAAAAAGGGAACTTTACTTCTTCAGTTTTTCACAATATTGTATAGAAGACAAAATGTACTTCCGATTTTTTTACGTACAACGCAACGTCTCTTGTTGTCTGCATCGTTATTGACGTAAGAGGCCATTTAATACTATGTTAATCGTTACTCGTAATTTGATATCTGTACACGTGTTTGTTATTCGTTCTGATAAGAAAATATAACCGATGGTTAATTAAATGTAACAGAAATGATATTGAATCATGCTCAAACGTACATGTAACTGAAGAAAGTTACAGGTTTTGGTCAGTGAATGCTATATTTATTAAGCAAGCGACGCTACCACTGATAAATAATTTTAGTCATATACTGTTTTTGCGCCAACTGGCCAGTGATAGGTCATTTGACGTCATATCCGCCGACTGTTAATTTGAACATCCATTTCCGGGGAAGTTCCAAAATGGTGAGACCCAAATATAAATACAACTTAACAAATTCAAAACGCACTAAACATCTTAAGAAGTTGAGTGGGTTGAAGTTTTTTTCGCGAGGTCTTATAAATAATGTTCAACCATCGGGCGATTGCCAGCAGATAAATACAGAAAATGAGGTGGTAGACGACGACAAAATATAGCTTCATGAAAGGCGCATAATAGAATTCTCAGTTTTACTGGAAGGCTTAAGGAAATGTAAAGGATGTCCACACTCACTTCAGATAAGTAACATTATCAAGGAAACTATAATGGGACTGGGCTCACTGTTCCATATTGAGTGCGAAAATTGTAAATCAATAAATAGTGTCGCTAGTGGGAAAAGACACAGTGTCAGCCTAAAAGGTGAATCCGGTGAATCGGAGAAGAGTCGAGTTCGAGCAAACGTATTTGACGTAAATACCAAACTAGCAGCAGGATCCATACTGTTCGCTATTTAGTCAATGTAGGTGCTATCCATACTGTTCGCTATTTAGTCAATGTAGGTGCCATGGTACGTTCGGCGAACAGAAAGGATCCTGATCAGACTGCACGACCATACTGATCGCAATCGCATTAAGGCCCATTTTCGCATGACGTGGCTCAATTTATCTTGTCGATACCAGGAATAAATTACATTTCTGTCTGTAAATAACATTTTTGTTGTCGCTGTTAATTTATGAAATACATACACAGACATACTCTTGCATGGTTTATATCACGAAATGAATATATTAATTTTGAGATCTTATAGATTGGCTTGCATATACGGGCAAATAATAGTATGATCATTATTCAAAATTTGCTGAAAAATATGTAACATATGTCTTACAGGAGACAAAGACAATATCCTACAAATATCGGCACGTCACCTCCAAACAGGGACTTGTTTCTCTAGATATGCGATCCCTACCAACGGTTACATAAACTACCATATCACAAAGCTAACGGGACTTGAATACCACGGCAGAACCTTGTACCAGGATATGCAAGCTGTCGATGCATGTGAGATTAGTGTGGTGCTGAAAGATTTCAACCAATGGATAGCCAATATCGACACAAAAGATCCGATTTTAGTGGCCCACAATTCTTCATTTGATGGGCGTATGCTTAATAATGCATATCAGAGACATTCTATCACATGTAGCAATATTAAAAGATATGCCGACACATTGCCATACTTCAAAACAAAATATCCAGACCGTAAAGGCCGAGGTGCCTACACATTATCTTCGCTGTCCCGTGAGTACCTCCCCGGGAAAGAATTTGATTTTCATAATGCTGACGAAGACGTGAAGTGTCTAACAGAGTTGCTCATTTGTAGTCACATAAATGAAACCGACCTAAAATGTCATTTAACATCCGTTGAGGAATTAACTTACAAACGGCTTTTAAAAGCCAATAAGATGGAAAACTTGTCAACATACAATGATGCTGTAAAAAACAAGAGTATTTCAATTATTGTCAGCGAAAGGTTAGCTGAAAGCGGCCTCAGACTGAATCATTTACAAATAGTGGCAAGAAGATCCGGAGTCGATGGTGTGAAAGCTTTGCTAAAATCTCGGTGTGGACAATGTAGGTTTAATGTTGAAGACATAATGTCCCAGTTGTGATTCTATACATATTGCTATAACCCGATACGAACAAATAAATATCAGAGTATAGTTTAATTTGTATCACTTTATTTTTATTCCAGTTAATGACAGTTTTATCAAATACAATTACATGCACTTATCTATTTCATTAGAACTGCATGACGTAATTATACGCTGATATTTTCGGTATGTCAATCAAAATTAAAAAGCAAACAATATGACTTTTTATATTAGTAAAAACTTAATTTATCTTAAAAAGGTTATTATATAATCAATATATTACCTACTTGATAACCCATACAATGTTTCATGCTTAATATTAGAAATACTGACGCTCATTAATACTTTTGAAATTGACGTAAAAAATAATGCAACATCTACAGCGCAACGAAGCACCGAGCGACGTCGATAAAACGTTGCGTTGTACGTAAAAAAATCGGAAGTACATTTTGTCTTCTATACAATATTGTGAAAAACTGAAGAAGTAAAGTTCCCTTTTTTATTTGACTTTTCCCTTGAAAATTGATTACTTTTGCTGAAAATAAAATATTTAGCGGGCCTGTAGTTTTTTAAAGATGTCTTTTTTGCCCGTGTTTGCCGATTTTTTGTTAAAATTTTATATCCGAAAAAGCATGGGCTGCTCACTGAAATGATAAATGCCCGTTGTAATGTAGCGCGTTATCACCGAAAAATACGCTAGTCCTTATATAAATTAAATAAAATTTAAAATTGTGAAATTTCGCTGATTTTGTATTGAGATTAGACTTTTTAGAAGACTCACCAAGGCGATTTTATGGCATTTTGGCGCTCTAAGTTGCGACGTTCGTGACGTCATCACTTATAACGTACTGTTGCTAAGACGACACAAAAATAAACAAGAATCATAGTACTATACTTGGACCAAGTTTCAACAAAATCGGAAGGATTACCAAATTTGAAGTCTAAGGTATCGACCTACCTTAAGTCCAATACAGAACGGTTTTGTTGCAACACAATGTCTTCAATCCATGCATTTGGTTTTAAAATTGCTCTATATGTAATGATGAAATAGAGGATAATTGTTGGTTTCGGTGTAAGATCACGTTATAATTTCACCGAGTGGGCACCAAAAGTGATAGTTTTACGAGTGGCGCAGCCACGAGTGAAAATAACTTTTTTTGGTGTTCACGAGTGAAATTATCGTGATATGACATCGATACCAACAATTTTCCTGTTTATTTTATGTCTCAAACTTTAATTTTGTTGAGTTTATTTCAATGAAATGTCGAAAATTGCGGGAAACGTCATCAGAAAATATCACAAACATGACGTCATTTTAACGACATCATCGTCATATGGTTTCCGGCATTCATTACGCTCGGTATACTTATTGACATTAATCCGGGTAACAGATTTTGATAATTTTCACTGCGCGGACAGTGAGTTTATCGGATTATAATCCACCGTTATATTTCGATTAACCACCGAAAAACATAAAATAATGTGATATATTTATACTTTTTGAAACAATCAATCATTTCTCATAACTTAGTCAGCATTTAGGATCTTTAAATTTAATCATGTGATTTATTTTTTGTAGATAGACGACAACTATGGCAAATAGTATAGTGATTCGAATTCTGTATTTTTCTGCTTGAGTTTTCCTGGTGGCTGACTAGATGCTCATTTGAAACAACGCTGACAATGCTGTTATCATTCATATGGACAACTTAAAGTCGTTCAATATTGGTATCAAATGAACGGTAAAAAGTTCCTCTTGGAGTTTTAGACATTTCTGTCACGGATCTGTATCTATCATACATGTACAAGCTGCCGCCCGTTGTATATACTCCAGTAATCTTCACTCCCGCTGTCACTTGCAGTCAAGTCTATGCAATGTTTCTGTATATTGTTGAAATTATAAAGTATGCATTAAAAGAATACACAAATTAAAACAGGAATTTAACTTTCTTTTTGGATAACGATGAGCTATTGTCATCGCCTTGTGTCTGTATGTCGTATGTCCTCTGTATGTCCACACTTTACATTGGATGGGTATGAAATAAAGGCTGCATGTACAAATGTATCACTGGATCTTCATGAAACTTGGTCAGGATGATCGCCTCGATGAAATCTAAGCAGAGTTATAAAACGGGTCATCCGGTTCAGCTACAAAGTTACTAGGTCAAATCAAAGAAATAATTTTGTGTATGCGAAAGAGGTTGCATTTTGTCATTGGATCCATATTAAACTAAGTATGAATATTTATCTCGATGACTGAAGGAATCAAAATAAGCTAACAACTTACCTACCGCTACGCCGGACTCTTAACTCCTATCGTAGTATCTCTCTGTTTTCCCATCACAATTCAAGTCACAATCATAAGCTTTATTTTTTTCTACCTTGTAACATTGTAACATTGATATCAACACTGGCTGGAAGAGTTTATTCAATACTCATCCCCCGTCTGATATTAGCCCAAACCAAACAAGTTCAGAGTATGATGTTGGCTGGAACAGCTGGTAGTCCGATATAGCCGGCTATTCAGATGCAAAGCAGTGTGAGGAATATCAACAGGACACGGGACATCACTCGTCAAATGTGTAATATCGAGTTCAAACAATTTCACAGTTTTGTTGCAGAATGTCATTGATACAGTAGTCGGAACGTAACAGTTGTCAAAATTTGCGTATATCGTGCGTATAACGTGCGTGCAACGTGCGTATAACGTGCGTGCACTCATCGTGTATTTTGTCAATCGTATATCGTGTATCATATCGTATCATTCATCGTGCAACGTGCACCATATACTATACACGATACACGATATACGATGCACGATAATCCATACGGTATACGTACGATTCGATGGTGTATTTCGTAGTTAATCGTTTTACTTAGCGTGCACATCTCCCCCAAAAAAGTGCTGATTTCAGTTTATATTATTTGGTGTAGTTGCGAGCGAGAAAGACTTCCGGGACAGGTCGAAGACATTTTCACCTCATATCCGAAATTTAGGTCTATTTTTGCAACGGAAAGGACATCTTTTTTATCTAAACTGCTGTTGTCAATGCATTCCTTAAAGTGCAGCAGACAAGGTACGCCTGTATCGATGCAACATATCGTGGGTATGATGTTAACAAGTGTTTTATTGGCTATATGCAAATAATACGCCGAATCAACTACACTTTTACGAAAATATTTAAAGTCCGAAACAATCCAAAACGTCCCCAAAACAAAACGTCCCCAGACCAAAACGTCCCCCCATATGACCAAAATGTCCCCTATACCGCCTGATTGGAATAATATATCCGTTAGCTGACATAAAGAGAAAGGTAATTAGGTATTGTCTTTGACTGAATAATTAGTTTGAGTCTCATCAAATGCCTCATTGTCATTCAAAACAGGGTCTGAATATTGTCCAAAATTAATTAAGGCCTCCAGCTGGCCCTTTGTGCGTTGTCCTCTACTCCTGCCTACCTGTTTGAACTCGAGGCTGGGGTTCGTCCCTTAGACTGGGGCGCCAGGAATAGATTCTCAAATATTAAGCGAAAGTCAAGGTTTTGGTCAGTGAGATCATAAAGCACGGCTATTTTGTAAGATCCTCCTACAAGTGCCCTATGAAAACAAAATGATCAAATCTGACATACCGCATCTCGCAAAGTTAGAAACTCAAATGATAGATCAGATATTTTTATTCTGGACATCTACATATATACACAGATGGGTCTAAACATCCAGGCTCTGGTATATTAGCTTCAGCTGTTGTAATCCATCTAAACATGTATGTTGCCATCATAGGAAGATTGACAAATTATTGTTCCATTTATCAGGAATACTCTATAACCTGTTCCTGCATTTATACCAGAAATGATAACAATAGACACTGCCTTGAGCTGTCTTTTACATCATCAACCTAAAAATCTTTCTATATTGTATATATTTTCAGATTCACTATCATCTCCGTTCTCAATGAAATAAATAAAACAGTCATTCTAGACCAGAGTTATTGAATACATTATTATTATTCATAAATTTTATCAATGCCTAAAAACAGGCTTACCAGTTACCATGTTATAGTGCCCAGCTCATGTAGGTTTATGATAATATCTGGTAATGAGAGCAGATGATGCAGACAAAAGGGGCCTGGTTTAGGGGCCATGATCCAGGACATACCATACTCACCCACAGAAATATATGCCGGGATTCGAACCACTATCCTGGATGGATGGTGTAGAGAATTGAAACTTAAAACAAACACATTTTGCCGCAAAACAGTGCGACCTGGCCGTCCTATGGGATACTTGACAAATTACAAAATGGACAAATCAATCACACGTCTTAGGCTGGGCGCAAACTTACTACCAACCAGCTCGGGTTGGTACATACTTTGGGTTGACCAGGTTTGCATCTAGTGCATTGTAAAATGTAACACCCCTCACTGGCTATTTGACTGCATAGCTTTCACCACACAGAGACTAAAATTCAAGCCAGAAATGGATAAGCTTGGACTTGCATGGTTTCACTATTAATAATTATTCTCAGTCTAAGAAAAGCCCTAAGTAAATGTGTATAAAGGTTGTTTGAGAATAACATAGTAGACTGTCAAATGACTGATAAAATTAGTTATCTAATTTACTCCAGTTGCTATCAGACCCCATCCTGTAGGTCACTAGTCAAAATCCTAAAAAAATTTTGTATAAATGCAATTTTTTATATTCAGTAAGTACTTAGTATTTTAATTGTAGTAGTAAACATGCTGTTTCACTGGTTAGTGGGTGTTGATTTAAATTGGCAACCCAAAACATAAAAATTCAATCTTGTTATTATTTAGCAAATCATAGTCTGCACATAACAGAAATTAGCAGGGAGTGACGGGTGACATGTTGGTAGCTAAGAAAAGCCCTAAGTTAATGTGTATAAAGGTTGTTGGAGAATAACATAGTAGACTGTCAAATGACTGATAAAATTAGTTATCTAATTTACTCCAGTTGCTATCAGACCCCATCCTGTAGGTCACTAGTCAAAATCCTAAAAAAAATTTGTATAAATGCAATTTTTTATATTCAGTAAGTACTTAGTATTTTAATTGTAGTAGTAAACATGCTGTTTCACTGGTTAGTGGGTGTTGATTTAAATTGGCAACCCAAAACATAAAAATTCAATCTTGTTATTATTTAGCAAATCATAGTCTGCACATAACAGAAATTAGCAGGGAGTGACGGGTGACATGTTGGTAGGGGTTGCCCAACCACTGTATCTGTTACATGCCTGTTTCAGTTATAAAATACTGTAACTGTAATTTATATCTTATATATAATTTAATACTGTATGGTAGTTTGCACTGTCTGTATGGCACCATATAATATTATAATTAAACAAAATTTCACTGGCTATTATCTGTAATATGTTGTGTGTAGTTTGTAATCTTAATAGCTTAATAAAGAAAATAATATGAACATCACATCTATTACTAAGTCACAATTTACTCTGGTCTCAGTAGACCGGTTGTATAGTTATGTAGTCATATATTACTTCTGGTTAGTTTCATAAATTGAAACCATTTTAGAAATCTTTCAAAGGGCCTTTTTTCCTGTAAGTGTGGCAGAGGTGGTGCTTGAACTCTGTCCGGTTTATTAAATTTGTTCCTCATCTCTGATAGTTTCCTTAAAATGCCTAGCTTACATAAATTTGAACAAATATAGATCTTTTAAGTTCTTTCTACATATCTAAATTCCAAAATAACTAAAACAAAACATGAGTACCGTCATTGCTGAGCTCTATTCTGCAGTCTCATAGTTATTGAGGTTTTTGAAACATGTGAGGTTACACCCCCGTTTATAAATATAGAGTGTTGCTTAGCTCTTTCATATTGTTGTCAGTCTTCCATCAAATTATTTGCTAATGCTACATGTGTATTCCAAGAACAATTTTTCCAAATGATCTACTACATGTATAGTATAAAAGTAAAAGGTAAAGTGCTTTTTTATTATAGTGTCACCCCTATTTAAAGGGCCAGCCATTTCTGACTTATGAGAGACTTTTTGAGCACATGTACCTCCCGAATCCTACCATTTAATGCCAGGCACCAGGCAGGTAGGCATACGGTAACCATTATTTAACTAGCTGGCGGCTCACCAACCAGCTATATCAGAACGGACCCCTGGTGGGCTTCGAACCTTCGACCTCCCACTCCAAAGGCGGATGCCTAAACCACTAGACCAAGGGAGACGGTATATGTACATGTGTTACCACCTCATAATATCATCAGACTTATGTACATAGGATATGCAAACAAAATCTAAATGCTATTATCTCATAGCCTTTATACTGAACTACTTATGTAAAAAATGCCATCAGATAAATTAGATATTGGAATGTACATCATTTTTCTGCCCAGTAATTAACCATCCATTGATGTTCATTGTATCTTCTTCATCATCAGTATATCAAATAAACATATAATTCCATATAAGATTATATGTTTCATGTATATATAATGGATATGTTAACACCATATATGGCATTTTGAGACTGTATAATCTAGGCTGTGAGATGTGTCTTCTCCAGGGTTCTAATTGAATCTGCTATCCACCACTGGATGCAGAGTTGTGTCATGCAATTGGATCATTCCATTATTCTACAGAGGGTCCAAAATAATTTTGCAAATGATTTTTAATCTGTTTTTTGGTTCATTTCCTAGAAAGTTTTATAAATTTTATCCCAAAATGGGTGAGAAAATTTATAATACATAACAGTCTGTTTAATTTTACTTTAAATTTATTACTACCCCAATAAAGTATTACTCAAACCACCTCAACAGGGGTTCTGAATCTAAAAGAATGGTAGCAGTGACATAAAGTATATGAAACTGCGTGCCAAGAATTGAAATAAAGATTAACTTTAATAACCCTCTTCACTCTAGAAAATATCACTGTTTCCTAGAGGTTCATTTTTTCTATGTGTTTTTATATACCCCACCTATAGAATAGGCCCACTAAAACACAATATAAAGTAACATGATATAAAACTTTACATAGAATTAATCACCATAGTCCACAGTACATAAATACTGCATTGCGCTTTAATTATCTTCTCTCCTCTAAGAATAATCTTAGATTTCTAGAGGGACATTTTTCACTTTCGGGCTACCGGAAAAAACCTAAATATTGTTCAAAACTTTTTTCTATTAAAACATTGGTCAAAATTAGGGGCTGTATAATCATCACAACTATAAATACTACAAAATAACATTAAAAACCCCGTTCCAAATGCTTGATTTATTCGAAAACGCCATTTCAAGCTTTCAGTTTCTTCAATGTCAATTTACCCCACCCACTTGACACCCATCAACATATCAATTCAAGGTTCCAGTATAAAATTATTATACTTGAACACGGTCCTAAAAAGTGTCTTTAATGTAGAATTTATTTAACGAAAAGTGTAGATGGTAATTAACATTAATTACGCCCGTTTTCTCGCACATCGGGATCAATTTCCTGCCAAAGTCACTCCGACAGGTGTTCAAATTTGACACATACTGTGATATGAAAACTGTGGATCTTTGACACTTATCGATGTCATTTTTTATTGTTAACGTATGAAACTTCTAATTGATCTTATTCTTTCGGTCTGATTAAAAGGTCTAAGTCTAGATAAAATATGAAATCTCAAAGTGATCATATAACGTGTATAATCCGTTTATCGTGCAGCGTGTAGCGTGCGCTTCGTACATCGTGTATATCGTGTATCGTTCTGAATCGCTCATCGTGTATTTACCGAACGTGCAACGTGCGTCTAACGTGCGTGTATCGTGCGTACATCGTGCGTGTATCGTGCACTCCGTGTGACAACTGTTACGTTCCGACTACTGTATGTGATTTCTCATCCTCTTTTTAAAAAACATTGCTTTATTCTAGACTACATTTTTTAATCAAACAGTTTGCTTCATTATATGTTTTACAAACCTGTTTATGAATTTTGTACCAGTTCCCTCCCCTTAAAGAGGTGGATAATTTTAAAAATCCACATGATGTGTTGTTCAGTGTTAACCTCTTTAACATCTATTAAGTACTGGTACATGCACATTTGTAGCGATCAGATCAGCAGAACAATCTTTAACGACATCTTTTAATGTGTTGACTGTGGGATATTTATATGAAAGTTAGACATCTATCATTGCCATTAGCAATATACAAATGTACATGAATATCATTCATTTCATGCGACGTGATCAAATATTTATATGGCTAAGTGAATATGTCAGAAACAAATGTATACACATTGTATTCTCCTTTGTACTGCACACATGTTTAGGAAAAGAAATCCATTTATAAAATGTATTTCTGAAGTTCTCCTTAAATGTACTGTAAATGCCTTAAATAGAGCACTTCCGGCAGCACTGTTGGTTTCAAAACCGGCTTCCATACAAACATGATTTGGTTGGGCTCAACCAAAAGTAACAGGGCGAGAGGTCATGGCTGTGGGGTGGATAAGGCAACTCTTCAATATGATTATCTGTCAAATAACTAAGCACTACCGCTGAACTACATCGAGATATTTGCACCACACTCTGGAGTCAGCAGGTGCACACATCTTGCTTAGAATTGTTTTCTCGTTTAAAAAGGTCGCTGGCGAGTATAAGTTTCATATGGTACCTATCTTTTTCGCTGTATATCGTGAATCTTGTTGCACACTATATATGCTTTTGTCAGAGGTTGCTAATATTTGACGACCTCGACGGTGCTCAGTTTTCCATTTTTAAATAGAGATACCCATCTAGCAAAGGTGCGACATGGAAGGACAGTCTCTTGATAGACAGTGTCTGAATTTAATTTCTGACGCACTGCAACTGCATACACTGCAACAGAACACCAACCATGCAGAACGATCATGCTGTAACACCATGTATCAACAAGAGCCAGTTATGTCTTCGTTGGTAGTAGTTCGAGGCCTTGGCTTTAAGAAGATTTCAAAAGAAAAGTGTACATGTGTCACAAAGTTGACAGACGGGCCTCGATTTCCTTATAAAGATAGTGAAAGCAATGTCATCATTGTTTTTGTAAAGTTTGTATTATTGTGTTAATTGCTAGACTTTTCCTATAAAAGTAGTAACATTGTTTTTAGTATTGAGTTTCGTATATTTTTATGTATTTTTCATTAAATTCGGGTCAGTAATAAGAAAGTTATATTTCGTATTTGTGGTTGTTGCCGTGAATTTATAGATATTATTTAAGAAACGACTGACTATTAGAAATTTGCTAACACAGTATTATGACTTGACATTCGAGATGTTATAAAGTTCCTACTATAGCTTGATCAAGGTAGATATATTTAATTTGAAAGTTTTCTATTATGTTTCGTAAATTGTTTCTGTAGAAACATTCTTTTCAGTACAAGATTTTGTAATCAGTGATTATCTTGTCTAATGTAATGATTATACGTAGTGAATGTAAGCTGCAGTTTACATCAGTTAACTCAGTATAACTGTGTTTCATTTCATTTTACTTTCATTTTTAATAATGATACAAGTTGTTATTGTTAATGAGAAAGATTAATTAATGAACGTATGAAGTGACGTATTACACTATTGAATATAGCAGGTTTTATAACACGTTTACTGTTGGGTAGTATGGTGTACACAAATAGTCGTCTTTGAACACATCTTCATATATATCTGTACGCACAGTTATGGGAACCTACAAAGGTATGGTGTACCCGTCGGACCAGTTTATGTCCGATACGTTTTATGTGCCATGGTTTTTACCATATGTTATATCTTTTAGCTTTCTCCCCCGGAAGATACAATGCCCGGAGTGGTTGAGATATGTATTGCCTCCAGACGATGACTTTCCTGGAGAAGACCGACCTGTTACGTCGATAAACTTCTAGATTCGGCCGGATGTATTGATTCCCGAACACAGACTTGTCTACATGGTGCCCCATTTACACAGGAAACACCTTTGGTGCAGTTGACTTTAAGGTCTACTTAAATCCAACCCCGGATTACCGGAGCCTATACGGAGATGTTTTTTGTACGGACAGTCTTTTGTAAAACGTGTTTCATCGTTAAGTAAAGTGTAAAGGTGGTTGAATCAGGACTATCATTAAGACGTTTATATAGTCCATTCTTATCATCCTACTTGCTTATACAAATTCTTAATCTTTCACTTTCCTAAATTTTTTAAAACAACCGAAACGCTGAAACCAATGACTGATTTTCCGTGATCAAAGTAAGAAGCTAGCCGAATTTAATGTTAATCTTTTGTGTTCATCTTTTGTATTCATCTTTGTATATATTCATCACTGTAATTAAAGTTGTAAATGTTGTACAGTGTTGAGTGCTTGATTACTCTGGTGTGTTTAGCCCTGGTCATACATCGTTACAACATGTACGACATTGTTACGAAATATGATGTATAGAGACGGGCTCTGACGTACCCTATGTTTCGTCGAATTTGAATTTAAGTATGCAAACTTAATTATTAAAATGAGTATCTCTACTGAATTAACCTGTTTATTCGTGAATAAGAATGCGACTTGCTCTGCACTGCACACAGTGATTTAACACTGTCTGTCTCGTGTTTTATTCTCGATAACTCATTAGGCAATATTTCACGTACATCTCGTAAAGTTCTCTCCCTTAAAATGCTTTAAAATGATACCGGTAATATTTTATAAAGAAACTAATAGGACAAGCTGTCAAACGTTGAAAGATAAAACAACCGTGTCATTTCATTTATTTTTCGTATATTATGTCTCCTGTTGTTCTGTCTCATTGTTTAAATCACGTTTAACTTGTATATTACGTTAATACCTTAATCCAAGATCGGTTGAAGTTAGAAGCAAACCGAGTACTTCGCACTATTTGCACAACAAATATTTACATCCGACTTTCGGTTGCTGGCTATTTGATTTAAAACTGCTCGAAATGAGCTGGCTACATATTTGCCACGAGGAGTTTTCAGTACCAAACTTTAAGCATGGCTATAATTATCTTTCATTATGCTTTATGGCAATATATTTCAAAATCTAATTATTTGAAATCAAATTACTAATTTCTTGACACATGTTCTTATTTGCAATTTGCTTGAAACTATGTAGCTGGTAGTTCAGATGCGTAACAGTTGGAGGAATTTTAAACATGATATGCCATACCAATTGCCAAATACTAAATTCAATTTCAAGTTAGTTTGCGGGGGTTTTTTTTGGCAGAATGATCCAAGGTAACGATCCTGCTTTTGGTGTGATTGGCCATGGCAGTAGACATATGAATATCAAGGAGCCGTACATGATCGTGTTTATGCTTTGCATTGAAATCAGTATGCAATTGTATGTTAATTTCCCGGCAAGTTACTTAAGACTTTGAACATATCTGACTTTACGTGTATTTGTAACAACATATATCCATTACATGATTCACCAAACTAATTGAAAGTCGTGATTGAATTGTACTTGTAGATATGGCATAACTTATACATAGCAGTTAGACTTGTTTCATCTAAAATCTAATTTCAGACCATGTTGTTTCTTTGAATGCATTTTCTGTGTAATAAAACTGAATGCTGTCAATTCTTTACTACACTGTTTTTACATATCTCTTTTACTAGCATAACTACATGTGTACTAACATTTGCACCACACTGTGCTCTTTATACACGCTTACGAATATACCATATATTGTTACAAAACTGGTTCAGTACAAGTACAATCCAAGTAAAATACAAGGTCTTTTACACCGATATACATTGGATTCTAGGAAAATATAATTTATCTTATATTTAAGAAGAGTTTTTCACAAGCGGTTCTTTTCCGTTATAATTGGCATGGAAACATTCAGTAAAGACAAGCGTCAATTTGAAAACTAATACAGATTTTATTTGCAGAGCTTTATGCGACGAACGCTTTAAAAACGTTCGCTTATTACAAAATGAAATAGCCCCATCTAAACATTAGTACTTTACAGAGATAATCTTGTCTACTGTAGAACCGTAGTTTCCCTAATAGGAAAATATTTTTTCTCGAAAATATTGTACCGTATGTCCAGATGCCAGATTGTATTATTGAGCATATTGTTATGTTTTGTAATGTGAATGAATCACAACGCTTTTTGTTGTGATACAACATGCATGTTCTATTAGGTAGTAGCACTTTTGATATGTACTCTAACTTGAGCGTTCGCAACCAGATGGTTAAATTGTTTTCAGGTTTTGTCTGAAAATGTCAAAGTTGATCTTGTGAAAATGACTCTCAGTTTTTTACACTGTACATTGTATGTGTAGGGCTTTAATCTTCTATATAACTAATAAATATATTAGGTTATTAATTAGAACATATTAAATATTTAATCAGTATCTGCTTTCTCATAAGATTGGAAAGTTTTTTATTTTAGTATGATCTTTGTCAAGCAAAACAGTTGACCATTTGATCCTATAACTAACCTTGCGTTGTTTTTTTTCGGCAAGGTTAAGTAATCCCAGGAAAGCATGGTCAACAAACACAGAAAATGTGTCCCATTACCAACCTTGCTACACAGAAAAGATTAAGATGGGACAAATTAAATATAAGTCCTTTCATTGTACACACCATTCTATACTTCATGTATATTTTCTTCTACGGTTCTCTCTTGATATTTATATATTGTGTTATTATGATTTAAATTTTCATGCCAAATTAATTTTGTTCACAAATCTGGCTTGCATATATATACTCTTCTATTAGAAAAAATAAAGAGTATTTATCTGTCTATCTGGATAATAGATTTATTCTTTAAAACAATAGGAAATAAGCAATAAACCAATTATCGCAAAATATCAATTGAATTTATCGTCTAGTTATTGGACTTACTATTCAGTCTATAAACACCTAACCCGACAGGGTCTTATTTGATAACGGGTCATAAAACGATTAGTAAATCATACCTCCTGTGGTTAGAGGGGCCACCTATGAAGTAGTACAAATGTATTTAATTACCTGTAACTAAGATATGATAAGATACCTTAAATGTTATTATTCTAAACGTACAGGCTGTCGGTGCCTACCTGTCTAGCATGTAAATCGAGCTAGGCCACCTTTAAACTCTAGATTGTATTATTCTGTACTTTTAGAACAAAACATAAATTAATAGATAAATGTACCCACGTATTATATGATCTACCTGCAAAAATATATAAATATAACATAATTGATAGATCAGAAGTTAAATAAACAAAGAATATAAAATAAACATTTACCTGAAATAGTTCTACCATACAAATAGTTATAATACAGATACTTCATGGCAACATATTACTTTACATATGCATAAAACGTTTGTAACAAATGCAAGTTATAAAACAGAACTCGTAAGGAAATCATTATGAATCACGTTAAAGTCCCAGGAGCACTTAGCATATGAATTACTTGCAGGTCTTATATTAATAAAACAGATGTCTTACTGGAGAAATAGAGCATGATTTGCATGAAAAACTTTAACATTAAGTCTCTCTATATATAGCGCATTATTATAATCAATGATATTGCAAAAAATATAACGCTTTTTGACGACGCTTTTAGTGAAAAAGCGAAAATATGAAAGAAAGGTATTTTAAACATTGATAACGTTGTTTTGTTGTACACAAAACACATGTCTTCTATCATTATTCTATCCGTAAATTTAATAGTATATACACTATGAGTAGTGAATATGCTCATGCGACTTTAAAAGAAATGCTTGAGAAATTACATTTTCCTGCAACTATGTCTAACAATCATTGGTGCCTTTCATTGGGACGGTTGTCGACAGACATGATTTAGTGTTAGTGTTCTATCTGTGCCCGTGGCTGAAGTTATACAATTCTGACTGACACAAGTTTGTTCAAACTAAACATTAGATGTTTTGTACTACCTTTTTACCGCTGTATCATTGCAAGTTCATTTACAAAATTGCAGTCTGAAACACAGGTTTGTGAGAATTGCAAACCAGTTTTCATTTCCTTGATATTGGCCGGCATCTTGTGTTCACATTCTAATGTCTTGGACTTGAGCAGTTAAGTCTCTTTGAGCTGAGCATTTCAAAGCTCACTAAGTAGTTGAACAGAATTTCACAAAATAAATGATTGAAAATTTTGATGTTTAGGAGTGAACACTTCAGTATATCACTTGGAGTTGAACATTTCAGTATTTCACTTGAAGTTGATCATTTTAGTATTGCTTGCCTAAACTTAATTACACATGCCTATACAAATGTCCCACCAGTACTTTGAGTGCCTTGATTTTTTATTAGAAGCATTAATGCCTCACTTGAAAAAACGTGTATTTGCGAATTTTGACAGATTGTTATTATAACAATCCGCACAGGCCTTTTAAACAACATTTATGTTTAAGAGATATTCTGAAACGAGATTTATACTTTTATTTATCTCTTGGAGTTCCTTCTTTACCTTTATTCTCTCAATTCTTCAGATTGAAGTTTGACGTTGAAAGTTGGCAATATAAGCTTGTGTTTTATTCGGTTGCAAGCCGAAGCGTACTTGACAAACGTTTCGTACCGCATGCAGATATTTTCGAACTACAGCCGTTCACATTTTACAAAAAAGTATAATTCTTCAACATATTTTGGCGCTGTAAACGGATACTTTACAAAACTCTTCTAATATTGATTGTAACGTTTCTTTACGATATCGTGTCACAACGCTAGGTTTAAATTACAAATATATTACTTTTGTATTTTAACTGCATTCCGCAGTTAACTTTAAATCAAAGATAACAATTGTCTGAATAGACATACGCATTCGACAATTTTACCATTGTAGTGACGAAACATGCTTTTGAATAAATGTAAAAAGGATCTGTCATGCCTTAAATTATTTTGACTAAGTCGCTAACATCAGGTGTACATATAGCACTAAACATGAACAGTCAAGTTTAAAATGGGATCAACATGTTTATTTTCTGCCCGTTTGAGATCCCAGAGAAACACATCAATAGATAAGATCTGCTCTGACTCAGTTGTTGTTTTTATGACCTGATTAAAGTAATTACAAAGAGAGCGTACAAGAATGATGTAAGCATGAAATAAGGGTGAATCAGGTATCATTCGCGCATCGTGCATATTTTGATACACGCTGTGCAGACACACATTCGTTTATTTAGACACTAAACATCGCGTTATGCTACTTTCGGTTTCAACGCTTGTGTTGTAAACGTCAAGAAACACATTGGACTTTAACATGAAAGTAGAGTTTTCATTGGCCTACACACAGAGGCCACGCGCAGGGGTCACCCTGTCTACTATCATGTGTATGAACGTTTTTTTTTTTGCTTGTTAGAGGCAGATTTTAAGCGTACTCTTAAGATGTCAAACAACTGAGTTTGAACACGACATGTCTGTTTTATGTCTAAGACAAAATATTTGCGAATATCAGCGAACGAGGGTAAAAAAATCAATCTTGGTGAAATCGTGTCAAAGGTCATTTTCAAGGTTGCCAAAACGTGTCAGCATTTGCCTCAGACGTCTGACTTTTCAATATTCATGAGCTGTTGGCGTAGCCTTAAAATTCAGACAAAACGTGTTCCATACGGTCACTGTTGCTTCTATTGAAGGCCAAACTTGTCTTTACCCGCATATAAGTTTATAACGTTACAGGTGTCGAATGGATTTAAAACATGTATATAAATAACAAATAGCAGATCACAAAAAAGGATCATTTGACCATGCATTCAATCAAGCTTTAGTATATGTATATATAGATATATATATGTGTTAGCATAAAAAGTTATCGGGATTTTTACTCGATTTTATCAACAGAGATTAACACATATTAACATGAATGTATTATGTGCAGACAAAAAAAAAAGAAACAAATATATAACTGTTATAATTCGGCTTTTTTGGCATAAATAATGTACATGTATACATAATAGTTTACTAGCTTTATGAAGATAATATGGCCAAATTAATTTAATCTCAAAATTAATGGTCTAAGTAAATGAGCGTCTTGGCCTAAATAACTTTAATCACGTTTTTAATCAGTTCTTTATTACTATGTACTACATTTAAATTTCCAAACGTCCTTCTTCAACTCGATTCAATGTTTAATTTGGTGAAGATCAGATGGGGGCGACGCCAGCTTTCCTATTCCTATTCATAAATATTTAGGCTGAATTTGAGAAAAAAAGTGTTTACATCCAGCCTACTAAACATCATGAAATGAGAGCTGTCATTCGTAAGTAACCTTGACCTTCAAGGTGTGAACCCGCTATTTGCGCACGACACTTTAACTGTATGTAATGAACAGTTGTGGTGCCAATTTATCTTAAAATCCTTCAATGTATAACACAGTTACAGTCTGAACAGGTTATATAACTACAGACAGACGGTCATAATGATAAAAAGCGCGCATCCAATTTCCATTAAAACGTTTCCATGCGTGACAGATTAACAATCCGGATATGGATATGTGCATATATACAGGATTCGAAGATCTCTTAAATCTAAGTGTGACATTGACCTTCAAGTCTTGCGCATGACACGTCATTTCCATGTGCTCAATATGTTTGCCATGTATTTTTAAAATCCTTCAATGCATAACAGAGTTACAATGTTCTTACGATACAATTACTTTTAAACCTTACATTTGACCTTCACCTTCAAGGAAGAGATGCGGGACTTTCAAGCGAAACATTGTTTCCATATACTGAACATTTTGGCCAAGTTATTTAAAAATTCTTAGGTGCATGATAAGAAGTTCGGACACGGAATGTGTGTATATACTGTAAACCAATTGATTTTTGCGCCAATTAATGATCGCCTTTTGTCGTTTGTCGGACTGATTTGCGGATATCTTAATTCGTGTTTTGCAAAAAAATGACAAAATATGAAGAAATGATAAATTATTCGCGTATACTAAAGTTCTCAGAAAACTGGCCTTCGAGAATATAGCGAAAAACAATCTGCACGCGAAAATTAGTTGGTTTACAGTATGCATGATTCAATGACCATCAAACTTGTGAGAACGACCCTAACCTTTAGATTTGCGGGCGACACGTTGTCTTCATATGGTGAACATTTGTGCCAAGTTTTAAATCCTTCAATTCATTATACTATAAGTGTGGCCATGACTTTTGGGGTGCTGACCATTTGTGCCATGTGAGTTGAAAATCCGTTTACACATGACAAAATTGCAGCCCGGACACGAATGTGTGCATATCTAAAGGATTTCCTCCTTTTATACTTTTAAGTTTGACCCTAACATTTTAGGTAGGGACGTGGGTCTTGCACACGACACGTCATCTTGATGTGCTGAACATCGATGCCATATGATATAAAAATCCCTTCATGATTGACAAAATTACATCCCGGACGGAAGACAGACTTTGTGAAGTTATTCCTTTGATCGTTTTCCCTGCGATTCATTTTAAACCCATAACACAATTTTAACCTCGCAATGACGGAATGAAGTCAAACAAACCACAACGCGCTAAATTGCACACATCCTCCTACACAAGAAATCCCCCTGGGCATATACTGGCGGACGCACTCATGACGGACGACAATTACAGTTGTCTATTTTTCTTATATCACATTTGTTCCTTGAAGACCATTCTTTTAGTACGAACATGGTCAACATTTTAGGCAAAGTTATCGCAAGGAACCCGAAGCATGTCAAGTGTGTCTCCACTAATTCGTATTGAAAAAGAAAGATCGCTCTGTTTTGTTGACTTATAACGAATATAAATGTTCAAGCTGTTATCTTTAATTGACATGTCTCCAGGAGGTAATCAAGCGATTTCAATAACGTACAAAATTAGACTGAACATGCGAAAAATTAAGGATGTCTGCTACGTTGTTCTGCACATGCGCTAACTATCGGAAGTGAGCAAATGTCGTAAAATAGCTATTCACTGAAAAAATGATCTGTAAACTTTCAAAAAGTATAGGTCGCTACTTTATTTCACTGTTTTACATGCAGTAATCACCAATGAGTCTCATTTCGTGGTGTACAACCTATTATGTTTCAAATATCACAATTTATTGATTAATCTGCGGAGTGCCGATGACGTCATAAACGGTGTATTTCCGCGAAGGTCAAACTCAAAGTGCTAAAAAGTTTTATTTTATAAAGCGGTTTGAAAGGTGAGATACGCATTTATGTTGTTGATGTTGACGCTGGATGTGTTTGTATCACCTTCCAGTTACGTAAGTATTTATTTCTCACTTGTTATTAGAGAATAAGATCACTTTTTCGATTTAATTAGACCCGGAAGTAAAGCTGACACCGAGGAATCATGAAACAGCAACCAAGTTATATTGATCACATAAATTCAAATATGCTGTAGATATAATTTATTCTAGACCTGGGGAAATAAGCCAGGAAGAATGATTTCAAAAATATTTTCTTATCCTGCCGAGGACTTACAACCTGTGCTGTAGTGGATGCCTGGTTGATAAGGAATTTCAACAGCCTTACTGTTGGACTAGCTATTTACTTTAGCCCATGGAAATATCATAATGATAGTAACATATCATGTGTGTATTCTATTACATATAATTATAACTATACTGCTGTTGATGCAGAGTGATGATGATGATGATGATGATTTTGTTCAAAGCTAAAGAGATGCATTTGAGGATGATAAAATACTTTGTTACTAAATCTGAAAAGGCTTCTTGTGGTTGCAGTAAACACCATGGTACATAAACTGCTTGTTCTAAAGTTATAGATTCTAGTAAACATATTGCATATGACCTACCTGCACCAAAGATGCATGGCACTGTTTGTAGAGGAATTAGTTAATAAGAATCAAACTTTAAAGTAAAAATGTATGCATGTGCACACTATGTCTAGTACAAAAACTTGCCATAAATTCTGGTTTATGAACTGGTGATTGTTCCCTGGGCTTCTAAGCTTAATGAACCAATATCAAATTGAGTTCACAGTCACTAAGTATACTTTAATTGTGACATTATCTTTATAGTTTTTCCTTTGCTTTAGGCAGCCCACCATGCATACCAGATGCTGAAAACAACTACTTACAATGGGTGCATTGTCTTCATCAGCCTCAACAAATTGGGCCAGTATTGGTTAAGACACCAAGGAAATGCCATTTGTTTGCTTATGTGCTGAAGGACAAGATACTGTTGACAGAGCTGAATGTAATACTACATGTATAATGTCCTTTTTGTTTCTTCATTTAAATATAACAAATGAAAAAGTGAATTTATGATTCAGATCTGCTTTTGAATTCTAACTTGCATAGTTTTTGCCAAAAATTGTTTCTCAATACTTGCTAGGTAGTCACATACTCTTTTTACATATTTTTATAAAATGGCAGGAAAATGTATGTAGTTTCATATCTTTTTCTTTTACAGGAACTCAGCTATTTTACTTGATAGAGGAAAGTCAATGTACTTGGAAAGCAGCAGAGTGTACATTTAAAATTCACAATACAGCTGAATGTCCACCTGTAGATGCAAGATACATGTACACAAAATGCACATCAGGTATTTATTTTTTATGGTCTGCAAGGGTTTCAAATACTCCCAACAGTGCTTTTCTAATAAAACTCTATATAACAATTGAATTTTTTGAATACCATGGTATGATATCTTGAGATTTTGAGTTTTAAGGATAATTGGCTGACGCAATAACACTATTATGCCATAATATCACATTTTGCAATATACATCTACTTCTTTGTAAACTGCAGTTATTCTCATACACAAACTGTATTGTCTTTTACAGAATACATGCATATATAAGGATTGAAAGTACTTACATGTTAAAAAGTACCTAAACAGCATTCAATAGCAGATCTTTATAAGATACAATGTACTTTTGTGTCACTATTACTCATGATTGATCATATGTGTATGGTCTCAGAATACAAATTGATATTTACTTTTGTAATGTCAGTATCTGATACATACAGAGAGTTTCATCTTCAAATTTTTAAAATTATGGGATTATATTTACTTCTGTTTACACATTTGTTTTTAGATGCATCTTGACAATGCAGCTGGACTGAACTAATGATCTGTTTGCTTGGTATGCAATATGGCTAAATTTAATAGGTAAGAATTGCATGTCTTTCTAAACAAACAAAACAGGCTTAGTATGTTCATTTCATGTGCCCTCATTTCATGAATAACAACTATACAGACACCTAATGTGTACCCAACATACTTGCATTAAACAAGATGTTTTGTTTGGGTTGTATAAACTAGTATTCTAGGACAATGTGATAAAAATGGAAAGAGAACTGAATAGCAGACTGTAGACTGATTAAACTCCATGGGCAGTCAGAGTAAGCAGTTCTAACTTGCTCACATACCTCAGTGACCAATTTTTTAGATGTAATGAACCTGAAATTTTTATTTTAGTGAAGACATAGTTTTATCAAACTGACTCAAAAACATAATTTTGAAAGTTAACCAGTAAGCTATCTTACACAATCTTATCTAACAAACATCTTCAAACACTGTTGCTATTTCTCAATAACTTCACCATACATTTTCATCTGTAACTCCAGCAAGTCCATTCAACACTAAAGTCAAACTAAAGATGGGTGTTGTAAATGAGTAGTGCAATTATTCAAAAACATTTTTTTTATTTGAATAATGTTATACTTTGTTTCTATTAAATATCAATTAAAAGCATTATTTTATTTAATCAAAATGCAAATAATATGATCTCAATTGCATGTAACAGGGGAATATTTTTAATTTCAGGTGAACATGAGAGTATTAGTATATAGTGAAATGGAGGGATTGCTGAAAAAATGGGACAAATTACAGAAACTGTGTGACATTCATCCCTAGATGGTCATAATATACCATAAATTTATAGAAGATTGTGAAAGTGTTTTTCAAAGTTGGAAGTCATTTCTTGAAAACCATTTTAAACCTGGCAAACATGTATCATTTATATGTATTACTGACTGTTCTGTTTTTTAGTGATTTTCATTCACAGTACCATTATTTCCAACATTCATGTAATATGGTGACATAGTTTGTTGAAGCCTAGCGCCAAAAAAAGCCTGGATAGGTACCTTTTTTAAGGTTTTATTTTGATGGTGATATGTTCCCCTTGATGTATGTTGATTTTCAGAAAATCGTTGAAATCCCTTCACTGATTTAAAGGTCATCGATATGCACGAATTAAGTGCCATTCTGAAAATAAGTGGGTGGGGTAATTCAATTTTAACATTTTGCATTTCGGCAACTATTTGTTCCGAGTCAATCTTTTTAGTGATTTTCAATCACAGTACCATTATTTTCAACATTCATGTAATAAAAATGTTTGGTTTTACCTAATGGAATAAACAGGAGATAATGATGGTTAACTATGGCTTAATAATGTTTTTGCATTCCCAAATATGGTGACATAGTTTGTTGAAGCCTAGCGCCAAAAAAAGCCTGGATAGGTACCTTTTTTAAGGTTTTATTTTGATGGTGATATGTTCCCCTTAATGTATGTTGATTTTCAGAAAATCGTTGAAATCCCTTCACTGTTTTAAAGGTCATCAATATGCACGAATTAAGTGCCATTCTGAAAATAAGTGGGTGGGGTAATTCAATTTTAACATTTTGCATTTCGGCAACTATTTGTTCCGAGTCAATTTTTTTAGTGATTTTCAATCACAGTACCATTATTTTCAACATTCATGTAATAAAAAATGTTTGGTTTTACCTAATGGAATAAACAGGAGATAATGATGGTTAACTATGGCTTAATAA
>JAFMSR010000019.1:10124671-10149265 GCA_022818135.1 Saxidomus purpurata
AGAAGATGCATAGTTTTCATAAAAATATTATTTATATTTTTAACAAATGCTACAAGACTGGAATAATCCCGATTGCAAGTACGAAATATTTAATTCTTCAAGAAACACTATCGATGCCGGCAAAGTTACTATTTACGTCAGAGTGAAACTTTTCATTTAAGTTCACGTGCGTTTTTCGTTTTGAAAACAAAGGCTACGAAGAGGGAAGTCGTACGTCAATTTTTTCGAAAGACATTTCAATAGCAATTGCTAAGTAATGCTGTTACACTTTTGCCATAGATACATTTTGTAGTGGCAATATTGCCATAGCATTCAACTTGCCTCGGTTTTTTGCCAAGCAAACTTTTGGCTTGGCAATTTTGATATGACAGACGTTTGCCATTACTTGATATTTGAAACATCATAAGCATATATTTCATTATGTAGGTAAAACTAGATGCCCACGTGCAACATGTCGAGCCCGCCAGCTGTTATAAGGACTGACTCCTTACTAAGTAGAGATAGGTCAAAATACACCTAAATACACCTAAATATTGGATGTAACATGCATGTTGTACCACAGAAAAGTGGTCTCGATTTTACTCTACGGCAAGTAATAAAAAAGTTACAGTATAAGCTATTTATAGTAACAACAAAGGGAAGTTATTCTAAAAACAAGGGAAGCTCATGGTGGTGAACATTTGTACAAATAAACATCAAAATCCCTCCATGCATGAAGAAGAAATGCTCCGGACAAAGATATTCTTGACTTTGACCTTTAACCTCCAAGTGTGATCTTGACCTTAGACCTAGGGACCTGGTTCTTGCGCATGACACTCCGTCTCATGATGGTGAACATTTGTGCCAAGTAACATCAAAACTCCTCCATGCATGAAAAGGATATGCTCCGGACAAAATCGGACGGACGGACGCACGGACGGACGGACGGACGCACGGACGGACGCACACACGCACGCACATACACCGAACCGCCAAAAGTGACGACTATGTCGAGCTCACCGTAAGCGGGCTCGACAATAAACAATACTATGAATGTTTTTCATGTTTTTGATCATGGCAAAATCAGAATGGCAAACTATCGGGTTGCCTTGGAAAAATGGGGTTTTGTCTTATAAAGGTGGACTTTTCGCGATATCTTATAAGACATCTAGAACAGAATTCAGTAAACCACTGAAATGATAACCATTGTTTGACGAGGAGATCACTGATTTAGGAAAACTTAGAAGTCATGTCAATACATTATTTAGTCAGTCAGAACGCATCACAAAAAAACGGCGGGAATATTATTGCTCTTGAGAAAATATTATTGTTTAACAAGTAACTATTGTTTCATAAAATCTTTGATGGCCATGAAGATTAAAATCAAGTTGATAACAACGCCTTTTCAGAAGATTTGTTTGTAAACAATGTAAGCGTAAACAAAGCAGTATCCTACTTTATGATTTTTAAATGCATTTATATTATACCATATTATTATTGTAATATTTTTAAAGTACTCACGTAAATTGTTTTTTTTAAAAACCTACATATATATCTTCTACTGGCCTTATAAACTCAAATGTGTTCGAAAAGTGTCAAGAACACAGTCATGCATGTACCGTACACCTTTTACAAAATTGTTTTAAGACAAATTTGACAGTAAATCAATAAATGTATATTGAATTAATTAAGTTAGTACAATTTAATTACTTTGAAACATGAATGTTCTACTTTCGCTACAGCAATGCAATGTTATTGTCAGCGGGCGCATTCAGAACGTAACTAGTCCGTTATCCGTCCATTACGAGAAGATGCAATAACACTATACAAATATGTATGGACAATAACATGTCCATTTTTAAGGATATAATAAGTTTATGGGTAATGTAGAGAGATAGCTATTTATTTCAATGAAGACAATAACAAAATTCAGTTTTGTACTTTGCCACAGACGTTAAATTGTTCACCTTTAACAAGGTACATGTTTGCTGTGAAAAAGAACACTTTCATTTACATTCATTATGATACTGCAATGATACCATTGACTTTTTCATTACGAAGACGGCACAACAACTGCATTGTAGTTTTGTTCTCTAGAAGGTGAACTAACATCGCTTATAAAGGGACCATACAGTGTCCATTTCTTTTGTTTATAGATGAGTTGTCTTAAGATTAAACTTTCTTGCACTTCACGTTAGTGTAAGTTTTAATGAACAAATTTAATTCATATTTGAATGTCACATTTTTTTATATTTGAATGTTGCATTGATGTAACCTGAAATCTGAGGGAAGTCTTCGTAGTTCATGTACACCCAGGACAGGGTTCATATAGTAATGTACAGACTCTGCCCGGGGAAAATCCTAGGGTTGACCGGTGACTATAAAACATTCTAGATGAAGTTTAACTTTATCACTTTTTATTTATTTCCAAAATTACATTCTAACACAAGCGGCTGCTTTTCCTATATAAACAAATAGGGAAAAGCCAAATTTTAATTAACGATAAAAATTCAGCATGTTTTTCCAAGGACAATGTGCAGTAAATGACGTGACATATGTAAACAAGTGCGTCCAATCGTATTTCGCGTTTCATGGATACAATGAAGTTATACTACATGTTAAATAAAGTTTTGGGATAGTTTTCAAAGAAAGTCGTTTGGATGCGAAACATACTACGCAACCAAAGTCCTGACTATATTTTATTCAACGATAAAATACAGGGAGATATTTATTATTTCTTAATTAAAGTGAAGAATAATTTAGAACTATATATATAAGCAACTTGCTATTGTTACTTTTAGGCCCATTGATAGCCATGAGAGGTACCAGTTTATTGCAGAAATACTTTGCATGATTCTGGTCATTCACTTAATTTCAAATTTATTTGGCATTCAAATGTTTGTAGATTATCAGTTAAATCAGGAATGTTATATCCTGGATCCCTTGTTACAGGGAATATTTGCAGTGAGTTACAGCTAAAGTTAAGCGAGTAAGTGACTAATGCATGAGGCAATAAAGTGATTACTGGCTGAAGTTATTTAGCTAAGTGTGATACAATATTATTGTTTATACTTTAGTTTTTATCATTCTTTATTACATCATAATCATAATGAATAATTTCCGCCCATCACCAGTACAGCTCCTCAACCCCTTTTCTTAGGCCTAGCGTAACTGGTCATGATAGTATCTATTTAATTGTAACATTTTAATTTATTTAAGATTTTGATGATACTTCAAGTGTATAAAACCAAAAATGTAGATATGAAGTGTAAACTGACTTAAAAATTAAACATTTCCGAAATTTGGAAATTTAAACATTTTTTTATTAAATCAAATGTACTATAGTGTGACCAGTCATTTTCTTAGTTAGAACATTTCCGAAACGATGGTCACTATTTCGACCGAATTTATTGGACGGTAAAGCCTTGAGAATAATGTAAACGAATGGTGAAAGCTTTACTGATTATGCCCTAAAATGGCGAGGAAAATGTGCATGCGCATGCGTAATGTCGTTTTCTTGTTTCACGCGGCGCATGCGCAAATGTAAATTCACGTTTCACGGTACGCATGCGCAGAAGGGAATTCTCGTTTAACGGTTACACGGTTAACGATTACCGCATGGTAAACGAACGAAAAACGGTTATTTTCCCGAAAACGCGGAAGTTAAACGCAGGCGGTACTGTAGTAAATTTTGCAAATGTGCAAATCATAACTAGACGGCGCGCAAACATGTAAAAGGCTTGTCCTAGATGTCATCTGATAAGCTGCATATCTGTGATTTGCTTGTATAACGATTTCGTCTAAGTGGTTACACGAACGTATTTACGGATTGTTTGTACTTTTTAAATTGTAATTTTTGATTCAAAAACTTACAATTAAAGAAATATGGATAGGTTGAAAAGCTTTGGATTTTACATACAAAGGTAAGCAGAAATAGACAAATGCGTACTATTACTAGTTATTATTTAGTAACTAGTTAAAAACTAATAATAAACATTAAAACAGAACTCGTATCACTTACGTCACCATTAAATATAAGCAACCGGCGAAACTGACCGTTAGATGTTCAACGTTCCTAACGTTTTTTTTTTTAAATCAAAGGTACATGTTACATATATAGCGCCGTATTTTCATTGATATAACAAAAGAAGCAAGCACTTCCTGCTGACACTCTTTCGTAAAGAAACGAAGTAACCACGGCCGCATATATGCATGTTCAATTTAGTTCTCTGTTTATAACATATTTTTGATATGATATGATGGTCTGTTAGTCCGCCTAAATACACTCATCTATATTTTGGAAAGGATACAAGTAAACAAACAAATATAACACGTTAACAAGACGACGCAAACTTGCATAAACGTGTTCAATATTTTTCTATAGAAAGAATGAAAAAAATAGAAATTATTTGTTGACGTGCACCAAATGGATGTGTTTTGAAGTTCAATATAAAATATCAAAGAAAAGCAAAAGTCTAAACTATCATCTTTTTTTCTGAAGCAGTACCGACCAGATTTTTCTTCAAAACAAATCACTGGAAATAATATTAGAGGAATATGACCACTAAAATTAAATTTCATAATATATACTTAAATCTAAAAAAAACAACTGAACTGCCAACATATTGTTACAGTCACACATTTATAATCTTAACTGTTCCTTGAATTGCAGAAAAATTACATCAGATACAAGCGATTTTCCAGATAGTAAACTTGACGAGAATGCATACAGAAGAGAAATGGAGAGAAGGGGAATAACAGGAGTTATTGAAAAAATAAGCAATGATATGAACGCATGGCGAAATATGGAGCTTCACATAGCAGTCACTGGTGTTTCAGGGGCAGGAAAATCTTCGTTTATCAATGCGATTAGAGGGATTACTTCTGAGAACAAGGGGGCGGGGGCTGCAGAAGTTGGCTTTAACCAAACGACTAAAGCTATCAAACGCTACCCACATCCGGAAAACGAAAGTTTTGTTGTTTGGGACCTTCCTGGGGCCGGCACAAAAGAATTTCCACAGAGCGACTACCTCCGTTTGGTAGAGTTTAACAAGTTTGATGTCTTTATCATCATGAGCAAAGATAGATTTACAGAAATTGATTCATGGTTAGCAAATGAAGTACGCAAACAGCAAAAGAGTTTTTTCTTTGTAAGAGCAAAGATTGACAACGACATAGAAAGCGATAAAGAAGAACACCCTGAAAGTCACAATGCACAGAATGTCCTAAGTAGAATCCGAACGGTAACAGAAGATTTGTTACTCGAGGAAGGCATAATGGACCCAAAGGTATTTTTGATAAGCAATCACAAGAAATGCAGGTACATGTATGATTTTGGACAGCTCAATAATGAGCTCCTTGCTTCGTCTGACGGTTTGAAGAAGGATGCGATGGCTTTGTCATTGGCTGCTATCACAAAGGAGGTCATAAAAGATAAGAAGAGAGTTTTAGAGCGAAGAATTGTAAAGATTGCTTTGATTGTTACAGGTACTAGCAATGAGGTAATACAAAAACTGAAATTCAAAGAAGAGGTTACATTTTATCAGAAGCAGTTCAATATTGATGACAACACTCTTGCTGAAAATAAGGAAATTTTGTCTCTCTCAGAAGAGAACATCGAAAGATTCAAAGTTGTATTTGATGAAGATACATTTGGCTATGAAATGCAAGTGGAAACGCCAACGGCTAGAAGGCAAGGGGAAAGTATGTGGGAGCGTTTTAAGGATTGGTTCGCATGGTCAAAAAAAGAAAAGCTACTCTACAAATTTTGTGTTACAGCATTGGGTTTTAATCTTGACATACTGTATCAAAAGGCTAACGATTTGTATGATGTTGAAGGGGCTAAAAAGATGGTCCATGGCAAGCTCAAGTAAAATTTATGGATTTTACTTGATTGTCCTGATATTCAGATGTTAACTATGTCGACAGAAAATAAATTGAAAATGGTACAGTTTTAAAGTTTGTAAACTGAAAAGGAGCTAAACTTAATAATCAAAATGTTACATGTTGATTATCCCGGCAGTTTGTTTTGATAACAAATTAAGGGATTATGAGTAAAATGGAGGTTCAGTGTACATGTAACTTTTCAGATTTTTACACCAAAACATTTGTGTTTGGAATGACATCCATCCTTGTAAATAACAGGATATTAGACAAAATACAGTAAAACATGAAAAGTATTTTATCTGTTCATAAAAGCATAACTTAATTTTTGTATATCTTAAAAGGCTTTATATTCGTGTATTATTTTGCTTTTCATTTATAATTCACATTATTTTATGACAATTAAGATGGAGATAGGACGGAAGAGTTGAACTTTCAATAACTTTGAAAATAAAGAGTTCTAATGAAGTTTAGATCGGGACATGAAATGCATCAGACATTTACCTACGAGAAAACTGTTGTGTGTATCCGTATTAAGATAAATATTAAAAACATCGCAAACCGCTGACAACTCTTAATTAAAAGAAAGGTGGCGTTTCGATGCTTTAACAATATTGTTACACAGTATATGTATACTTTTCTGAAGTAAATTATGGAAATGCCATGACCTCGTCTGTCTAGAAATATATTTTAGAAACATACATGCACATGTGTTCAGAACGAGCAATTTTCATAGGAAGAAACAGTTTTACTTAATATTAAGCATTTAAACAACGGAAATAAAATGAACTTCTTGATAATATTTGTATCATCGTTACATTTTGGATACTGTTAAGAATTTTAAACTTCCATTCAAGAATATTATGCTACGTTAAAGTAGGTGTTGGTTTAGGAAACAATTGTCTCACAAAATTTATACGTTTTCTGTTGTAAGCCTTTTCTATATGTATTGTGTTCATTGCAAACTAACTATTTTTACAATAAGATGCCGATTATTTTGTTAATTCGGATTTTCAATTTACTTTCTTGTATGTGAAGGATTATTCTATAGATTGCGCGCTTATATACGTTACGTTCTGATTAAGACTGAACACATAACGGGGACCTACAGTGTCCAATTCTTATGCTATGTGTTCACCGTCGTAAACGATTATGGTTTAATTTGCCGTCTTGAAATATTTATTCTTATCTTAACTTGTATCAGTTCATAATGTTCAGTATTGTTACATATACTCGTTTATTCGGAAATAAATATTTGAAAATGTTTGTCTTACGTCTTTGGTAAATGCAATTAATAATGTAGTTACTTTATGAACCCCTACTACTGAAGGAAAATATCATTAATTCTGGGATTCGTTAAGGATGAAGAAGAAAAGTGTTAATTATTAATTATGATTGTAAAAAAACATACCAGCCATTACCTTGCATATAAAGGAGTCAGTAGTATGGAAACAAAATATTGAAACTATTTTTAAAGTTTCGGAAGTTAAAACATGTAAATACACGTTTTTTTTCTCACGCAAACTGTCACCGTGAACAATATATACAATTTCAACACGAGAAGTAACGATGCAACTGTTTACCTCTGTACTTGATCGTGTAACACACGGACACATGAACCAAAACAATGCAAACTATTTTTTTTACACATGGTGACATGGTTCCTTTAGATCTACAATTTGAAAACGTGTTCTAAAAAAATCAAGAGATTTATGTTGGCATTTTGAGACAGCTGTGAAATTCGAGAAACAGCAGCAAACCATTTCTTTAATCATTTCCAAAGAAAGTTAAAGTTTCAATTCAAACTCCATTACATTTTGTTTCGAAACATTTGGATTTTAGTATTACAGAATAACAAAAGCACGTCAAAATCAAGGACACGTGGAGATATTCCCTGAGCTGAAACGCTTAGTAGAATCAAAGTACTTAAGTACTAAAAGCCGGTTCTGTGTGCAAACTGTTTTTAAAGACAAAAGAAAATAATCCAGTAATCTTGGCCATTAACCTACAAATTCAATTAGTTGCATAATGGACTAACTGTTTTACCAATTTAACATATAATTTAACACCCAAACAATTTTTTGTACATGAAAGTCTATTTTCGCGAAAATAGCTATTTGCGTATTTCAGCTACTCCGGTTAAAAATGTCGTAAATGTCTGCGATGTTCAATTGGATACGTGAGAGTTATGGCTATATCGAAATTGTTTTGTGTCCTGAAACGAAAAATTGCACTGTCGTGTTTTAATCATTTATACAGGATTGTGCTTATCATCACGAAAACAAAGATACAATCCGGTACTACTTTGTGTAAAGTGTTCGCGCTTAAAATCTGCCGCTAGGTGTCTCTGGTGATCTGATTCCGGCCAAATTTTTCGGTTTTTTAAAGGCGTTCGCCAACAGGTGACCGCCTTAAAATCAGTAATGCAAAATGTACCACAGTTTTTCAGTGGACCGACCTATTCTGTCAATTGAAACATTTCACCGTTAAGAGAAGCGATCGACTTGTTCTCTTCTAAATAAGACCGGCCTTGCATTGAATAATACCATCATCTATTACAGTTTTGTTTTAATTAGGAAAGCTTTAGGTAAAAAAATGATATTGAGAAGATTCTATTAAGTAGTACGCGACCTTTGTCCGACGTCAGACGTCAAAAAGCGAGTTGTGTCTGATTGTTATGAAATTTTGCCTGATGGTAGTAAAACGTATTGCATCCATTGTAATCGTTTTAATTTTTTCATTTTTCATTTCGTTTCCTAGCAACGCGACGTCGAATGTCGGTGGTGTAAAATCGACGTTTTACATGCATACTTGGTTCAAATATGACCCTAACGTAATTTTAATAACACCATGTGTTAGCTCTCCACCTGCGGAATACGTACATATAAAGTTTTAGATGCTTTATTTGTCAATTTTACCTGCGCGAAACGTTTAATACTGAAAAATCCGCCCATTTCTTCACCCGAAATTATGACTCCCGACTAAATTTAAGGTAAGTTTTGGTCAACGGAACGAGATTCAATCAACTAACGACTTACACGGTGAATTAACGTAGATCCTAGCAAATAACATCACAAATTCAAAAATGGGGGTCATCGGGGATTTTTTTCCACGAAATTACAATCAAGTAAAGTTGGGACATCAAGAAAAATGAACATTGAGTTATAACGTCGTGCGGACAATCGTCTGACGTTATTATGCGCAGCGTTTGAAATGTTCAGTTAGTCGTAATTTGAATGTCAATTAAATTTTGTACGGGCTTTGAGATTAAAATCACTGACCTAGCGCATTTATGTTAGTCATATAGATTTTTAATTCTTCAATATTAAATAAGACCATTGTGTTTGCAATTTCGTTATAGTAATCGCATTGCAATTGAAAGATCTGTGTGTGTATGTAAAACAGTAACCTTTTTTTCAATTTATTCAGTGGTAGGCATATTTCTTAATTATGCTCTTGCTTTTGCATGATTGACTGTTATCTTAATCTGCAGACAAAAGAATTATAAAAATCATTAATTGCGATTTTCACAGTTTTATTATCTACAATATACAACAATATACAACAGTAATCATACAATTATGAAAAAACGCGTTCTTATTCATATTTGAATATTGACAGATTGTAATTTTACAAGTCGCAGTCAACTCAAAATCCGTTTATCCTCATAAACATATAAAACAATGATGATAGCATAATCAATGTATCAGCGGCTCAGATTTTAAACAAGCAAAGTGATTACAATCTAAAATAAATGTCACTAAATGATTGAAATTAACAGTAAGTCAGTAACTAATATTTCCGAAAATCTGCATTTTCTAATTAACTATTTTCCTTTTACACACTTCTTGTTTTGATTAAGATGTGTTTTTCGGAGAGTCATAATTTCTACAATATGTAGCTAACATGTAATACTGTCTGCCTGAACTGGTTGTAGATTGTGATACATTGTTCCACCGTGAATTTCTGTGCCTTTCAATGTGGATATTCGTCTTGTTATCGTCTTTTTAGATGGCCGGACATACACCGAAAACACGTCTCCCGTCTTCCAGTCTTTAGCAGCGATTTGCAAAATTTCATCTTCATATCCTGTAAATTACAGTAAAATAAATATGTACCTAGTACATGTACATCTTATACATACTCATAAAATTACGAAATTAATACAAATATTACGTATAGATAGAATTTAATGTCGCATACAAATTCCGACATTCAGTGCGTGCGTTTGTGTGTAGAGAATAATCGTAAATACCGCCACCGGTTGTCTCCAGATCAAAACATACTAGGTTTCTGGGACTGGAGTCTATGAAAATTTCTGGTCTTGGATCTATAAGAGGTTCTGGAATCAGCGTGATGTCAGGTGCGCTCATTACACGATCGACTGCTGTTTGGTACGTGGCGCCCTCTAGAATCTCCTTCGTATACGTCTGTTCATTGCTGCAGAAAACAACAAGTTGTTAATGGCTTTGAAAAACAACAACAACCGAATATGACGTATGACAAAGAAGAAAAAATCCTATAAAATTCTTATAAAAGTTACTGTATCAGGAGTTCTAATACGTTTTGATTAAAGACGACTGTATTCTATCGATGACGAAAGTATAATCACGGACTAGGAATAGCTGATAACAGATTTACAGACTGTACATGTTAATAATATACCGCTCAATTTTCAGGTTCATATTCTACATTGTTTTGTGTCTCTTTTCTAAGCTCACGGGTCCTATCCAACTGTACAAATCGCTGCTCAGTGAACTTGCCAGGAGATAAGTGGTGTTTTTCGTTGACCTAAAATATACACGAAAGACATCTGCTAAATATAGTATTCAATGTTTCTTAACACTTTCAAAGACTTATCATTAACAAGAGGGTCATGATGGCCCTATATCGCTCACCTGAATACAAGTCCACAACTTCCATAGCCATATATGTCAATTTGTACTCCCATGTTTATGTTCATTGCAAACAGAGAGACAAGCAAATAAATGTTGAAACATTGTAATCGTCTGCTGTTCAGTTATGTCACCAGACGTTTATTAATTTATGCAATTTTATTTCCTCTCGATTGTGAACTTAGAGTAAACCGGAATCAACATCGAGTAGAGAGAGGCAATGTGGAATTATTCCTGTCTTGCCTAAGGACACTACCGAAATGACTATGGTGATGATCGAACTCAGACCCTTTTAATGCGCTACCACTGCGCCACGACGACTCCATGACCAGACGTTACTTTCTTAGCAGCTGTTCATAATAACGGTAGATGTAGTATGCAACATCAACGGTGATTTTCTTATATTGAAGTGATTGGTAGGGTAGGTGTTGGTACACACAGGCGAAAAAACCTCACAGAAATGGTTAAAATGATAGAATACACAAATAATTTGCTTTAACTTACTGTAATAGAAACATTTTTTCGAATTAACTTTTACATGTATGATTGATGTTTACGCGATTCCTTCATGATTTTCTTTTCAAAATAATACTTTTGTTTTCGAAAATGTTGAAAGTAACAGGTATTAATCACAGCAATACCTTTTATATCACGTTAATTATCATAGTTTTGTAATGATTGTGCGTATGCCTCGATAAACAGCGTATGATTTAAAACAAACGAAGTTGTCATTAGTTTAGTTTATACTATTTTTTTTAGCTTGATTGTGAAGAAAGCTTGTAGCTTATAAAATCGAGTCACTCTCGATTCCGCTTCCTGGAAAAACCAGTACTGGTGTCATATGAGGAAGTATGGTTGTGACCCCAGTGGGGCTAGAACCCACAACCTCCGGGATGAGCGGCCGACATCTTAACCTCTACACCACCGCTCCCCTTTAACAACGGACGAGCTATAAAAAAAAATGAAAATGATGAAAATTGTATAATGTTACACTTATTTCCCTAGTGTTTGTTATTTTTTGCTGCCGTGGGCTAAAACATTTCGAAAGAATAGAGTTTTTGATGGGACGCACGTTGCTTTCGTTTGGGACGCACGCACGTGCATAAAATAAATGTACGTGAAGTTTCATACAGTATACTCAGATATGAACTAACCTGTTTCTCTTTTGCTTTGGCCATTTAAGTTGCCTTGGTTATCACCACTTGCCCCGATATTTTCTTCTACAAGAACATGACTTTTTCTCAAATTCTCCAAACTTTTCAACTGGCCTTCTCGTCTGCGTCCCATTGTTGTCTGCTTCCGGTACAACGGCAAATCATAACAACTGACGAAATTAACGTCATTTCTGTCAATTGTCATTTGGCGCCGAAATAAGCTAATTAAATTATTTTGTTGTAGGGATAGCTTTTTAATGTAAAACTAACAAAACACATTTGCAGTATCAGCAAATATAACCAGTGTTTATATATAACCTAATCGTTTCAATTTGATTATGTAAATCATAGGTATCGCTATCTGATTTTATTTACTCCATAGTGATTATCCTACTTTTGCGTATCAAAGGATGGCTGTTCCAACGTTCATCGTTGTGTAAGCGGACCATAAAATCACGTAAGGCACCAAAATCACTCAATGACGTCAGGCGACGTTTTCATTTTTCTTGATGTCCCAACTTTTCTTGATTGTAATTTCGTGGAAAAAAAATCCCCGATTACCCCCATTTTTGAATTTGTGATGTTATTTGCTAGGATCTACGTTAATTCACCGTGTAAGTCGTTAGTTGATTGAATCTCGTTCCGTTGACCAAAACTTACCCTAAAGTTAGTCGGGAGTCACAATTTCGGGTGAAGAAATGGGCGGATTTTCAGTATTAAACGTTTCGCGCAGGTAAAATTGACAAATAAAGCATCTAAAACTTTATATGTACGTATTCCGCAGGTGGAGAGCTAACACATGGTGTTATTACGTTAGGGTCATATTTGAACCAAGTATGCAAGTAAAACGTCGATTTTACACCACCGACATTCGACGTCGCGTTGCTAGGAAACGAAATGAAAAATGGAAAAACTAAAACGATCACAATGGATGCAATACGTTTAAATACCATCAGGCAAAATTTCATAACAATCGGACACAACTCGCTTTTTGACGTCTGACGTCGGACAAAGGTCGCACACTACCTTAAACTACAAACAAAGTTAGCTTGTTCAAACAAGTTTCGATAAGCTTTATATATGTGGTTCATCAGGCACTTTGCCCTGTTTTATGTTTTGATTTCTCTATAGGTTGAAAGCAATGCCTATTGTGTATACATGTAATTACCTTTGTGAAATGTAAATGAGGTTCAGCAATTAAATAGTGTGCACACGAAATAAAAACCATAGAACTAAAGGTGTGTACAGTAAACTCCGCTTATAACGAGCTCCTCGGGACCTATCAATTTTGTTTTTCGTATCTGGAGTTCCTCGCATCCGTTATAACGAACTTATTCTTATATACGATGTACATGTATATATATCGCACTAAATTATATAACGAATACTATTTTTTAAGTCAAAATTAATGAATTTTGTATCATCAAGAAACCCACCTCTTATTGAAGTGTTATAAAGATCAATAAATGTTACTCTTCGTTCCGTTTTAACGTGTTGACGCGACGTCATTAGTTGGATCTAAATGAATGTTCGCGATATTTTCTTTTAAAGAGGTATCACTTTCGCTTCTTATGTTACAATAATTATATCTTAAGAGACTCACTGGATCCATACTTTAAATACAACTTGGTACAGCGGTATGAACAGTAGCGTTTTATTTGATGTGTGAACTTAACATATCTTATATTCATTAGTAATGGTTTTTCATATAGACATGTTGGGTTTTATATTTTTTTATCGTGTATTGAATAAATACATTTCATTTTAATAAAACCCGCCGCATCAGGCTGATCCATATCTATATTATTAACCTTACGTTGTTTTTCATCACGCGGACGTTCGCGTCCCTTTTAACGGACGTGACGTCTTTTTGTTTTGTATACCGTATGTTGTATATTTTCTGACGAAGACATAAAGTTGAAATCAAGTTGTTTTGATTTTATTTATAATATTTATATCATGCAATACATCTTCTGAAAGAAAAAATCCAGCTCTATTACATTTTACAGTTTTAATCAACTCTAAATAAACAACTGAAGAGTTTTGTGGACCACAAGAGCTCTTACACTGTCACTGTAGAGATGTAACATAAAATTACGTACATATACAGTAGAGCAAACAAATAAACAGGAAAAACACATCAGGCGTTCATGAAATTTTCCATGAAATGCACGTCTGCCATGAACTACTGATGTAATGTACTTAAAACAAAATGAAGGCAACAGAAATCTGCCAGATGCAGTTCAAATGAAAGACATGGATGTTAGGAAAAACGGGACTTATTAAGTTAAGCAAGAAAACAAAAACGTGTGTTCTCCACTCGTTATTAAACCCACGTCTATACTATTTCATACATAAACTATTGTTTTTGTACTTACATGTATTCGGAATATAAATAGCATGTGACAATGTACATATGCTGTCTTTTTTACCACGTTAATGCTGGACTATAGTATAATGCATTTTTTGTATATTTTTGATTGCAAGAAAACATGTCAGAAAGATCTACATGTAATATTACCAAATAGGAAGAAAAGAATAGGCATACAAAAAGTGAAAACAGGTCAAATTACAATTACACTGTATATCATAATATTTGTATATGATCAAATCAAAGTTATTATAGTGTTATTATAAGATAAATTAGTAGCGAATTAGGAAATACTTAATGACGTTTTCGTGTAATTTATAAAATCTGTAAAAGAAGTTTACATGATATTGAGAGTTCCAGGAGTACGTTGGGTGTAGATTGACATGTAGTTTTACCACAAAATCTTTCACCGAAGACATTTTCGCTTTTGGGCGAGAATTGTAAATAAATGGCCCTTGGCTCTTGGACTAATAGGTCCCATAGGCCACAAATCTCACTTTGCCTGGGTATGAAAATTCAAAGACTAATAAAAGGAAAGGTAACAGTTATAAAGTGTTTTGAAGAAATCAAGGAGTGCCTTTCTTAATTGGCTTAAAACTATTTAAAACATCACAGGACAAAGTTGAGACCTAGTACATTAATTGACATAACTGTAATAAAAAGTTGGTGATTGTCAGATCTTTTAGTTTTTTTAACTTTCATGAATGGATTTCTATCAGACAGTAAAAATTCCTGAATATGATTCTATAATTCCAATTGTCATTGGTTTGAACAGTCCTTAGGTGAAAGTTGCAGATTGCATGATTGGTAAAGTATCTGCACTCGTGTACCTAAAAAGTGTTTCATAAATCACTTTGTTAAGTATGAGGCTGATTAGCATTTATTAACCCTCTACCACACATACTTCCGTACTAAAAATGAAAAGAAAAAACAATAAGCTTGATAATTCCCATAAAGTTAAAGAGTGGACGTTTCAAACTATATGATTATGCAATAAAATGCACAGCTGTTTTAAATGTATTTCAATAAAACTGAACAAATACTGCAAATATGAAAGTAGAGAAAGGGTCCCACTGGAACATAAAATAACCTTATTTTATGACTTAATTCTACAATATTGTCATTTGAACTTTGCACTATGACCTTTTTATATTCCTTAGGTTTTACCATTGAATTACTCTAAGATATTAGTACATTTGCGTTTTTTTTCTTAATTTGTTGGTGCTACTCAATGAACTCCTAGGTAAAATACAGTCAATGTTAATTTGGCAAAATTTCTTACACTTGGCGGCAGCAACTCCCAGCGATCTATTTTTTATACACATATTTTTTAAGTACACATTGTAATATAATCTGGTGACAACCGGATAAAATAGTCTGGTGACAACCGGATAAAATGTTCGAGTAGGAGAGCGGGCAAAATTAGCATTGTCCACCCAGTTGATGGTCATATTGAGCGTCCCGTCTCTAGAAATCGGCATATGAAAACATAGTCTATCAATTTCATTTGGCTTTCAATTGTATATATACGAGTTTACAAAATGTACCCGCAGCTAACAAGTTTATGCATCAAAATACCAGTCAAGATTTACAAAAGCGCATATACCAAACGTTTTTTTACTTGATTCAACAATGCCGCAATGCTCTCCAAAATAGACTGTTAACAGTTTTAAAGGGATTTTATGTAACATTCTCTTTAACTTCCTCTTAATATTTATTCGTTGATATGATTTGGCGCAGTTCTTTTCTAAACTTCCTGAATGATCTGGTTTCAGGTGTATACATTTGAATACAAATATGACTAAGGCAAATACTAGCCTACTTCACAAGACACGGCTATGGAATGCCTTTACTGTCTTGTTATGTTGTATTGTATTATACGTAGTGCATTTTATGTATAGTAGGTACAAATTTCATTTGACATGGTACATGCATATTTAGATGGGGTCTCTTTTTTTGTGATATACAGTGCTTTTTTCTTTTATATGTGGTGGTTATTTGATAATATGCAGTGCAAAAGTGTATGTATACAGTACAATAACCATTACATGTTGTACAAACAACGTTATATGCAGTACAAACAACATTATATGCAGTCAGTTTTTCGATACATGATTTTTTTAAATTATTATTTGCAGTAGTTGTACCTTTATACATCGTATGTTGATTAATATATGTGGTAGATGCTTAAATGTATGAAGTGATTTCGTTTTATTGTATAGGTGGTGAAATATTACTTATACCAAGATAATAAACCAATATGTGCGGTGCATATGTCAATATACATGTTGTCAACAACTTTGTATGTAGTAAATTTCTTTTAATTATGTTTGGTCTAAACAACTGTATAAGATGTACATGTACATACGGCATTATATGCGGTGCTTTTCCCATTATGATGATGATACTGAAAGACAGTCTCTAAAAATACTCCCGGTGGAAATTAGCGAGTGAGTTTAGTAAATTTTGCCATGACACCGTACATTCAAGACCGGATAGCGCTTGCATGTACCTTAAAGATTGTTTATCTGCATGGTCACATAACACTTGGATATTTCTAAAGTACTGCACAACACACTAATTACCAAATGCTTATTGCAAATTACTATATTTAAACAAGACCACGATCAGCGGGTGCCTGACTCTTATCTGTTAAGCAAGTGAAAAGGCATAACTATGATAAACTGTACTCAACAGATAATATATTTTCACTCTCTTGGATAAATACTGAAAACAAAAATGTTAGCAAAACCCTTAGTTAATAAGGGGCATTACTATTAACAAGAGCCGTCTCATTACAGCGCGCTCGACTATTTGGAGGCCTGTCAGTAAAATGGATTTTTTGTCCAAGAATAGGTATACGTGTGTATTTTGTTATGATGTAAGAATTCAGATCAAAAATATAAACAACATCCACATCAGCTGTATTTAAGTAATGGTGACCTTGACCTTGGATGCATTGACTTTAAAAAGCACCCCAAGCGAGATCTTTACATATTCTTGCTGTATACCAAGCCTGAAGTCGATACACATATGCATAGTGAAGATATTGAGCATAAACCGATTTTATATTTTTGGTAATGGTGACCTTGACTTTGGACAGACCGGCCCAAAAAGCAACCCAAAAGCGAGCTCTTCGAACATTCTTACTATATCAAGTTGTTACTGAGAGAAGGACATAAGCGTATTTGCACGCAAAACTTTAACCAGAATGTCAATGTCGGAAAATAAAGGGCCATAATATAGAGTTAAACTTAATTATTTACGTATGTGTCAAGTTTAAATGCAATAGATCAAATAGTTATTGAGATATGGACTTTAATGCAGTTGCATGCAAATCTTTAACCAGAATTTCTTAGTCGAAAAAAAGGCCATACTTTGCATTATCTGCAAGATAAAGTGAATCAAGCATGTTCATGAGTTATGGATAATGAAATCCCACCAGAGGGCTGATATACGTCCCAAAAACGAGGCTCTGTCGAGTTCTTTGGGACGTATCTCAACCCGAGGGTGTGATTTCCTTATACACAACTCAATGGAGATAGTAGATATATTTTCTCACCGTTTTAATCGTATTTTCATCGCAGGGACAAGAGTGATTCTTTTTCGTACATTATTCTATTTTATTCCGTGTATTGCACAGTAATACTTACTTGAGCCGAAGAACTCTCTCTCCGCTACACAAAACATATTTTCCGGCTAAGTAATTCCGGAGAATACCGGAAAGTATGCGCATCGTAATGAAAAATGTACCGCATATAGTATGTATACACCGTGTATATAAAAGAATGGACCGAGCATAATAAAAAAGAAAATGTTGTTTCCGCCATATGTATTGCCAAATGCATTGCGTACAATGTTTTTTCATGAACAAATATATAATAATTCACCACGTATAGAATTAATCGCAAGCACTTCATATATATTTTAACATCTACCACACCTATTGAACAACATAGAACGTATATAATTATAAGGGAACACTACTGCGTATAATCAAAATACCACCACATGTATCGAAACATTTACTGCATATAATGTCATTTGTACTGCAAATAATGTCATTTGTAATGCACAAAATGTTGTATGTAGTGCATATGACGTTGTTTGCACACCATATGAGGGTTATTCTACTGTATCTAAACATTTTTGCAACACATATGTTTAAATAACCACATATTTAACGGAAAAAGCACTGCATATTACAAAAAATGTACCATGTCAAATTAAATATGTACCTCATATACATGCAAATGTACTGCGTATTATATAATACAATACAACAAGATAAGACAGTAAAGGCGTTCCATACACGGCTGTTAAGTTAGGACAAAATGTTATTTTATTTTCATATGTTGATAAACATAATTTTAGTCCTTACTATAAAGGCGATATCATATTGCATAACTTCAAGTCAGATAGGATTGTGCTGCAACTGAATAAATTTAGTTTCATGGTTGAGGTGTAAAATGATCTATTCATCACCCAAGTTGCATGATAATAAATATCATGAATACATTCATTTCAACAATACGTTTAAAATACTTGCTTGAAATTGTGACTGTTTGGTGAAAAGTATCTGCCATTTGGAGGGAACTTTCTGCAATATATACCTATTTCTAAAGCAATAACCCCTACTTGAATACATGTACCTAACTCATTATTGACTACCTAGCTACACTGGTTTTCCATGTTTAGAACCTAATACGTAAGGAAATAACCCTTAGTTGACCACCTACGTACACTTGGTTCCCAAGTATTATGTCTCTTTTTAAGGCAATAATATCAATTTCTAAGGCAATGACCCTTATTTACCACCAACCTGCAATAGTTTTCCATGTATTTTACCAGTTTATATGGCATTTATCATTAGTTCACCACCTACCTACACTAGTTTTCCATGTATTAATTTACTCGAACAAATTAATCTGATCGACCTGACCTCTATTAGCATACTTTTACGGTCAATATATATTTTCTTTATTTATCTTTGGCTATTATTTTACGAAAACGCACGTGGAAAGCTATGCATGATAATTGTTATATACCGTTCAGACCGAATGGTGATATCGAATTGGGTCGATAGCTCAGTTGGAACTTGATTTATGGTATAACTTATCTGTACCTCAGGTGTTCAAGTCATGTCAACGTCTGTAATAAATCATTTTTAATAATTGAACGTTTTAGGAATATAAAATACTTTTATCTTGTTTTTGATTTTCAATATTAAATTTTGATCTTTTTCAAATCAAAACAAAACCTCGCGGTACTCGTGCATTCCAAGTTCGACTGTATTCCGTGTTTTACAAAAAATCGTTTTACGTGATTCGATCTATAATCTGTCTAGTTTATTAACTGTACAAAACAAATTGTAAACCTTCGAGAATTTCCGTAATTGTAGCGTAAAGTACTGCTAATACACGATGTGCTCACGAAAGTTGATTCATTCAGTGTATTCATTGAATAATATATTCATGTATACAGATCAAGAATAGGTTAATTTGTCCGGACAATACCAATTTTTTGGGCAATAACCATTCGTTGAGAACCTACCTACACTGGTGTCAAATAATTATGCCTCTTTGTTAGGCAATAACACTTACTTGACCACTAGTACATTGTTCCTTCAATGGTTTTCAAAGTGCTATGCCTTTTAGTTGACCACCTACCTACAATGGTTTTCTATGTTTTTATACCTCTTTCCAAGGCAATAACTCCAACTTGACCACCTACCTACAATGGTTTTCTATGTTTTTGTACCTCTTTCTAAGGCAATAACTCCAACTTGACCACCTACCTACAGTGGTTTTCTATGTTTTTATACCTATTTCTAAGGCAATGACTCCAATTTGCCCACCTGCCTACAGTGGTTTCCTATGTTTTTATACCTCTTTCCAAGGCAATAACTCCAACTTGACCAACTACCTACAGTGGTTTTCTATGTTTTTATACCTATTTCTAAGGCAATAACTCCAACTTGACCACCTACCTACAATGGCTTTCTATGTTTTTATACCTCTTTCTAAGGCAATAACTCCAACTTGACCACCTACCTACAATGGTTTTCTATGTTTTATACCCATTTCTAAGGCAATAACTCCAACTTGACCACCTACCTACAATGGTTTTCTATGTTTTTATACCTATTTCTAAGGCAATAACTCCAACTTGACCACCTACCTACGGTGGTTTTCTGTATTTATACCTATTTCTAAGGCAATAACTCCAACTTGACCACCTACCTACAGTGGTTTTCTATGTTTTTATACCTATTTCTAAGGCAATAACTCCAACTTGACCACCTACCTACAGTGGTTTTCTATGTTTGTATACCTATTTCTAAGGCAATAACTCTAACTAGACCACCTACCTACACTAGTTGTCCATAATTCTAATTAAGGCAGTAACCCTTATCATTTTACCACCTACCTACAGTGCTTTTCAATGTTTTATACCTCTTAGGATTGGAAATGACCCTAGGTTGACAATCTACCTGCACTGGTTTTCCATTTATGATACTATTTAAAAGGCTATATCCCCAAGATGACCAACTACCCCTACTAATTTTCCCATTCATAATTACTCGAATTAAACATTACATTGAAGTAAGGGCGCAGATCTACATTTATATATTGCCTGTCTCAGTCTACATTCGATAGTCTTCTATCTGAATTATTTGTTTTGTTTATCTAATATGAAATTTAAATGACGTGCAATCGGTCACACATCCATTTTCTCCTAGAAATCAGCATTCGCTTAATTTTGTTGGAGGAGTTTCAATTAGGGGCGGAACTTAAAATCACTGGTGTACTCTAGCTACTGGTGTATATTTAGGGACAACCGCGCAAAGGTGGAGACGACTGTCGATTTTTATGTCAACACTGACTCGGTTCGTAAAATTTTGCGTTACTTAGACAAAATGTTGTCAAAATGTAAAGCTGTATTTTGGTTTCTAGCTTTGATTATTTATGCATGTATTTAGTGCGTAATACTAACTTAGAAGCAAGTGCGTTGATAATAGTACTACTAAACTTGCAAATACATTATGTACTGTATTTAACTCTTAGCGTTTACGTGAGGGTCACATTAAGAACAGCAATCAATTGCAATGAACATACAAATTTTATAAACATACATACTTGCACTTCTTAATTGTTTTGCATCATTTGGTAGTAAGCACATAGCATTAAGCACTAATCACTTCTCATTAAAACATTTCCAACAAAAATCATACAAGGCTATCTGCATATACAAACATATATCCTTGCACTTCTCACTAGAAAACGTTGTTTAAGCATTTAAAGAACTGAAAGCCACTGGGCATTTTTGGCTACTGTATTTATAATAGATGCAAGTTCTATGCTAGGTAATAGTTTTATAAAATCTGCAGACAATTTTAAAGCTTTGTGAAAAAGTGAATATGGTTCTTCATACTACAATGTATAAGCAGTATGTTTGTTTCTTTCTGTACTGTATTTTATTAGTATCTGTTCCTTCTAAGAAGGCAATGTGCATTGAAATACAATGTACGCATCTTTTCTGCTACCTCGTTAGATTGTATGCACTTTCGTCGTTTCTGATTTTCTCATTTTCAAAACAATCTGTAGGCCCGGGCCTGTTGTGCAACTATATTTGTTGCCTTTATTTAGAAACAATGAACACGGTCCTAAAATACAGTAAAAACAATACAGACATTGACAACATAGATGACAAACGAACAAACGATTAAGTATGAAATGATATGAACTGGTAAAGTTGTATATAACCCAATAACTACCTCGGTTAAACCTATGGAATAACTGTTTCTTTCTCGCCAAATGTTACGAGGTTAAACAAAAGGAACTTACTCTGTACGTTATGAGACAAAAAGTCGTGTTGTGACGTACAGGTGAATATTTTCTGAACTACATATGTCCATAATCCTATAGGTCCAAAACTATATTTCTCACCAGAAAATATGTATGCTACAGTAGGCCTACACATATTTCAAAGTGCAGATGTCAACATTTTTCTGGTTGTTGTTGTATGTGAGCACGCAGTATATACTGCAACGCATTGATCATACGGTACATGTGTATATCCTAAATCCAGAGAAATATTTGGCCGAGTAAATGGTAAACAAAATCGTGAACGGGACGTAAATTAACATTTCCTGGGGATATATAGAAAGCTTGATGTTTAATGTCTAGCAGTTGGTAGAAGATATATAAAGTAATGCTGTCAATGTTAATTTCAATTACATAATCGCGGTCAAATCGTTTATTAAAAATACATACATCAACACGACGAATCGCCAAAAGTATGTTCAATTTTGGACGCGTACATCGTGTTTAATACAGAATGTCAAAGTGGCTATAAAGTATACAAAATGTAATACGTATAAAATTCATAAATGCAGCTTTTTCAGGATATATAAAACAAGTATCCTGTTTACTTTTCAAACGCATTCAAAACGAATTTAACCACGAGAAGTGAAGTTTCATGTAGTGCAATGGTGTACGATACTTTAAAAAGATGACTTGTTACATTGTGTATCAGGTACGAAGATCAGAATTTTAATTATGTTTGCAAACAAACTGCAGCTAATGTTTCAGGTGTGTGCTTACTCGGATGGCAAAAAAATATCTTAAATTTCGGCTGTTTTGTTCTCAAATAATAATAATGTTAAAACTATGATGTTATTTTACCCAAAAATTGTGCAATTACCAAAAAAGACATGACATTTAATACCGTATCATACTTATAATATTTAATAAAAAAAGTGTTTAAACTAAAGATGATGCAGATGTTTGTACTACAAAATCCACATCCTTTTTTATATGTTATTATAATTATAAACATCTACGCAAGTTAGCCGTCCCGGATGCTATATTGTATAGTTTACCTGAACCTGCATAATTAGATCCGTGTTTGATACATGAGTCCTTTGACAAGATGAGTGAAACGTAAAGAGACTACAAAATACCTGTTAGGAAATGAAAAATAGTTAAGTTTAAAGACAATAACTGGCTTTCACGCATACGCAACCGATAAATATGGGTACACTTGTATCATTTGCGTCGGCTGCTCAGATAGGTTATGCATGTATATTTACTACCAACTTAATGCGACGCAGATGGACGAGATATACGAGTGTACCAATTTTAAAATTAAAGTGAAAAATATACATTTTACTAACGAGATGTACTGCCTCACCTTACAGGTTCATTTCTGTATAATTATACTGAGCTCACCAATTATGAGGAAGTAGTTTCTAATGTTCAATCGTTGGCAAAAGTAGGCAAAGTTTTTGATAAAATACATCACCCACACATGGCATTAAATCAAAACAGTTATCATACATCTTTTTAGCTCACCTGCTATAAGGATCGATGAATGTCCGTCGTCCGTCGTCCGTCGTCCGTCCACATTTAGTTCGCTAACGCTCTAGTGCTCACATTTTTTCCTCAATTGTCACGAAGCTTGGTCAGGATGTTTGTACCAGTAATTCCTCGGACGTGTTCGAATATGGGTCATCTCGGATGAAAAACTAGGTCACTTGACCCAAAAATAGAAAAAATCTTGTTAAGGCTCTAGAGGCTACTGTTTCAGTCCAAATATCCTGGCAATTTGTCAGAAAGGTTGTTTGGTTGATTTCTAGCTCAAGTTTTAATATGGGTCACCTGGGGTCAAAAACTAGGTCACACAGCCCAAATATGGAAAAACCTTGTTAACACTCTAGAGGTAACATTTTCAGCCTAAATATCCTGGAAATTTGTCAGAAAGGTTGTTAAGATGATTTCTAGCCCAAGTTCGAATATGGGTCATCTGGGGTCAAAAACTAGGTCACAGAGCCCAAATATGGAAAAACCTTGTTAACACTCTAGATTTTACATTTTCAGTTCAGATATCCTTGAAATTTGTCAGAAAGGTTGTTTCGATGATTTCTAGTTTTAATAATGTGTTGTTTATTGAACACCTCATTTGCTAATTTTATTGCAGTATTTTAACACCATAAGATTGATAAATGACATTTGTGTTGTAATCAGTACACATCTTGGATCTCTCTATGGTAAGGCCAGAGTTTTTATATCTCTTGGTTTATGCGACTGCCTGTCCTATTTTTTGAAAAGGTAGAATAACAATGACATTATGAACTGACATTTTATTTTTATTATTTCCGCTGTTCCGACTCCACAGACTAGTTAATGAAGTGTCAGAATAGTAGGGATATATAATTGAAAGTAATTATTTTAAAGTGTTTATTTTGTTCGAAAATGACGATTATTGACAGGTGCAGTAGACTGATGTTCAATATGTGCTCTGTTCAATA
>JAFMSR010000019.1:10149765-10193770 GCA_022818135.1 Saxidomus purpurata
CAGAATGTAACAGTCAATGAATCAACACAAAGAAAGACATTGGTGGGGATGATTCATTTTCACGATAGGTCTTGTTTTCACCTGAAACCTTAAACGAAATGTTACCATTTCAGTCCGTGGTGGATTAATGCCTCACATCACACAGATTGCTGCAAGGGGTGTGAAATCTGGTGCCAGATTCTCTGTTTATGTCAAACCAGAATTGCCTATATCACCTGAAGCACAAAGGGTTACCAGTATTTGTATGGAAGACAATGGTGCAATGTTTGTGACTGGTAAACGTGTGGAATGTGTGTCTGTAAAGACTGCTCTTGTTGAACTATTTCATTGGCATCAACGGTTTCCTGATGTTATTTTTGTGGCGCATAATGGAAAAAGATTTGATTTTTTTATTTTCCCATACTAATGTCGGTTATCATGAACACCAAGAGAGCAGATCTGTTCCTAAAACATGTATCTGGCTTTGTTGATTTTTTACAAGTGTTCAGAAAAAAATATCCAGGTCTATCTCAAAAACAAGTGGACCTTGTTAAAACTTTGCTTGGCATAACATATTATGCCCACAATGCAGTTGCAGATATTGAGGCTATAGGGCAATTACTGCTTCTTTGTAATTCATCAGATCTAATGTCTTTCAGTTTTTCACCAGTCGCAGTGAAGAACTCAATAATTTTCCGTAGCGAAAAGGAAAGAAAATAAGGTCCTCAGACCCATTGGTAAGCAATGGAGTTTGCAAGCGTCATACTGTGGAAAATATTGCTGATTCTGGCTTAGCTCTTGGACATCTGAAAGTGATTTATACACGTGCAGGGGAGGATGGACTTAGGAATATTTTCACAACTAAAAACAGTGACGGTTTGTCTAGGGTAACTAATGTAAAAATGTGTTTGATGAAGTCATACCAAAATAGCACAATATTTTGGACACCCTACATCCGAGCAGTGACTTTATATTTGGACAGACTCTATTTAGTTTTATTGTCTGTTTTATAGAACTGAATGTCATTGCCAGGCTTATTTTATAATTATGAACACAATGATTAATATTAATATTAATACAGTAAAACCAAAATTAATGTTGCAAATTACAGTTTTCTTTATCTCAATTTACAGTGATTGCTCTTGGAACATAATTCCAGCTTAAACTAACCATATATTATTAGGAAGAGAGAAACAGCAGTAATTCAATACTTGTACTTTTTTGCAGCTAATGCACTACAACATACCTTGTATAAGGAAAGACTCCATATGCCCACTTCCAGTAGCCTAACCAGGCATTGAACCAGGATACTTTTAGTTGTTGGGTCAATGCTTTTACCACTCTGCCACTGAGGCCAAATAATTTTCTTTGTCTTTAGATAGCAGATAATTGTTTATATGCATTTATGGGACTTACTTTATGAATGTAAAAAATAAGTCTTATATTACATTGTAACTTGTTTTAGTTTTGCTAGAAACATTTGTAACATTTGTCTTGCTGAATGTACACCATTTTTGTCTATAGAATGTTCTTAAGTTTTTTGTTTCTATATCTGTGTGTTTCCCAGATATATATTATATATGCCTATAAAAGTATTGATACATTTTTGAATTTATAAACATGACAGTAAATAATATTTGTGTTATGCTGTGCATACTCACTCTTATCTTCATTCCCGAAAGGAGGCATGGTCAAAATCAATACTCAAAATTTGTTTTCTTAAAAAGTTGTAAAACACTATGTATGTTTCAGTGAATGATTTGAAATATGAAAAAAAAATGAAAAGGTTTGAGAAGATTTTTTGTCCTTCAGGATAACAAAACATTTTGTCAACATGAAGAGATACTGAGTCATACGTGTAAGTTAAAGTGACACTATTTTCTGAAGGTTTACAATATACGCTGTTGTCCTCGAGATTTATTTCACTATAACATATTGATATTAAGTTTCATTAAATAAGTATACAGTACTACATTAAATGTTCTTGATATCAACTTGAAGTGTAACTTTGTTTAAACTAATGTTTCAAAACACAGTCTCACAACTCTTATAAGACGTCGGGGGTGGGGGTGGGGGGCGGTGGGGGGGGGGCTTCTAGAGTTTTTTAGAAATGCATTTGGCGATACAGTAATGTAGCTGAGGGCAATAGTTCAGGGTAACTTTAAACGTTAAAAATTAATGTCTTTCAGGTTGTTTTTTTACAATTTATTGAATGTAGAAACATGCACATGTTAAATAATAACTCAAATTTATTCATTTACACATTTGACAAAATTTCTTGAAGTACTTCTAATTTGAATATAATTACAGGATAATTGTTTATTACAAATAAGATAATGATTAATATAATGATTAAACATTGTTTCAACATTGTTCAAATGAATTAAAATCACTTTACTACATAGATAAAGATGTTTTCTTGCGTTTTTGGAAAAATGTCTTTTTTATTTGTGTCGAACCAAAATATGGGCGTTGGTTCATACAAAATCATATTTCTCAAGTTACAGATGGTAAAAGATGTTGTAATTTGGCTATTGTGTTTCACATAGTATGTAATCAATTTTATTATAGGTAATTTTGTTTGCCTCAATTTATAAATGTGTATTTTGTGTACATTTGTAAATGAAATTTTTAACAGATTGCAAAAAAACATTACTGTAGAAGTAGCGACATATATTCTAACGTTTTCTTATTAAAATGAAGTTGTTGTTGATATATTTGCATTTAACTCTTACATATATGTATCAGGAATAGAATAAAACCATTCTTTAACAGAAAGTATCAATTTTGATCATTTTGTTGTCTTTTTTTTGTAAGTATACCCTCAGTACAAATCATTATATTGTCATAAAGTATGGTTGAAAAGTCATAATATTGCAAAGGAAATCCTAAAAATGAAAGTAGAATGAATAATTTTAAAACTGGTGCATTAGGAGCCCACTACCTTAATATAAAGTTATTCAGACAGTGCCGGACACAAACTCGATCACTTGTTTTCTTGAAAAATATGCTGACTGTGGCAGTATGGACAATAGCTGGTGCATCTGAGCACTGGGAAAGTGACTCTCGGTTTATGATTGGATCATGTTGGACCAATATCTTTCTTTCCTAAAATTAAGATAGGATGAAAATTAGCCTGTTGGAAGTAGAGATTTATGCACTTGATCATTCCGACAGTGAATACCTTACGCCATTTATCACACGATTCTTAATGCTGGTTAATCTCTTAAAATACTTGCATTTAAAGTGTAAGCTATGACAGAAAACTGGCAAACTTTTGACACATTTCACTAATGGCTATCACTGTACATAATAGGAAACTAACAGCGATAAAGCTTTAATATACAAATACAGTAGCTCAACTAATTGTGTGCAAGGGCTGTTTTGCTAATACATAAGCCGCCATAAAAACAGACATATTTGTTACGTTGGTTAGTAAAATGGGTCGGTTTTGCAGGCGAAATATTACGGCTACTGGTCCGAAACCCCCAAACACGGACGACCATTACACCGGACACTTGCGAAAACACACGTTTATTTTGTTAATATCTACAATCATGTGTTTTTAATCGAACAGTTGAATGTCACTATTTGACCAGAAATCTCACCATATATTTTGTAAGTTACTGAAAGCATTTTACATTGTCGGGGGAAATGTGAAAAGTGACAGAATGTGCATGCGCAGTATTTCTGTGAGGCCCAGCGAATAAACTTCACAAGTTAAACCTTTTATCAGGATATTTCATAAATGTGTCAAATGATTGAAACAGTTTACACAACTAAACAGCTAACATAAAAAATATATATATTAACTAGCTGTCAGGAAACATGGTACAGTTGGTCAATAAAATAAAGCAGTTTGGTGACCCCACAGGCGGGCCTCAAAAATGAGTTTGATGTATTTTCAGGACTACACAAAATACCTTTTCTTTTTGGAGAAGAACCTAACTTATTAGTGCTAAAATTTTGATTGCTAGATACAACAGTTACTAAAGTTAAAGTAAATTATGTTTGAAAAGTGTCCGGTTGTAGGACTCTAGCCAGTACACTTCCATTAGCACTTTACGTAAGTTTACAAATTGGCAGTGCCAGAAACTCAAAGCGTTATATCTAATTTATCGAAATAATATGTAGATTCCATTCAACTTCAGTTCAACTTCAATTCCCATACTCCGCAAAATCCTTATGTGGACATCAGGCGAAGGTGACTGTACATGGGCAGGGCCAGGAGCTCGCAAGTGTGTGTGGTTACAATCCCGAACATGTATGTGTGGTTAAAATCCTGAACACGTATATACATTGTAAATTATTGTTAGTCCATTTTACTCCCTCAAAATTGGCTGGACAGCGGCCTTAAAACCATCCAGAGTATCCAACTGTAGCACTGTATTCGGTAGACTGTTCCACAACACGACCACCCGCGGGAAGAGTCTAGGCATTGCGAGTTTTTAAAATATTAAAATCGCTGTGTGTTTTTCTTACTCCTATAAGTTGTAAGAAAGTAATGAGATATTATTTGACATATTTCACATTTTTCCAGACACTGCATGGGCAAATTATGCAAAAAACTTGTAAAGGGGCGTTACGTAACATTTAACCGTAGCAATTGTTCAACACTGGTGCGCTTCACATGATACTCATATGAAATAATTATAAGCGATATAACTATAGTTCAAAATAAGAAACGTGCACACTTTCTTTTGCGTTTGAGTACACATTGTAACATCTACTTGAAACGTTTCTACCATATAAATAGTGGACATAAAAATACTTCGAGGCAATATACATGTATTACTGTGCATATAACGATTATAACAATAGCAATTTTTTAAAGTTATGAAACAGAACACGTACGGAAATCATTATGAGTCGAGTTAAAGACCCAGGCGCACTTGGGATATGAACTATTTTCGGGTATTATATTACTAAAACAGATATCTTACCGGAGAAATTTAGCATTATTTGTATGAAAAACGTTCTAACATTACTTTTCAAACCGAATGACGTACTTAATATCTATGTATGTAGCGCATGATTGTATTCCGTGATATTGCAAAACATAAGAAACGCCTTCTGACGCCGTTGTTTTTGCGAAATAAAAATGGCAGAAGAATGAAGGTATAGGTCAACGCTGTTTATAAAGCAAAGCACATGTCTACAGTTATTCTATCCGTAACTATAAGTATATTCATAGTTATTTAAAGTGTTCTATGGACTTTAAACCTATTGCTTAAATGACCATTTTCGGTCAAATATGTCCAACAGTCATTGCTGCCTTTCATATTTAATTAGCAGCATTAATGCCTGAAATGTGTATGATAAATATCTTAATTTCGTATACGTCCTGATTTATTACTGGTTGCATCATATAAACGTATATGCTTACGAGCATCAGCATCTCTCGATTTATCTGTACACTATTGTACTGCACCCTAAGAAGATTCTAGCAACTTTTCATTTTATCTTAAACGCATGCAATTTATTGCAAAATGATTCACCACCTTTTCCACAGCTAACATAGAGAATGTTCTGTTCTTTTGAAAATGCCAGTCCTAACGGCTTATAAATGCCGTCAGTCTCGTCCAAAACTACTTGTGCATTGGAAAGGTCATCTGACAACTGAACGACTGCATCAGGAATAGTTCCACAGGCGTATACAGTGCCCCCGCTGCTGACTGCAAGGCCCATGAATTGCGAAAACTCGTAACGCGCCGTGACTGCTCCGCTTCTTGATAATCTAATTAGTCTCCATTTTGTATAATCAGTAACATACATGTGGTAAAAGTCAGGGCTTAAAGCTACACACTTCGGTGCATATACTAAATTACTCCATGCTCCGTCTCTATCAAATCTACACAGCACTGTACCTTGTAGGTTCAGTATTTGTATTTCCGCCAGAATATTATCGAAGGTCACTATGAGCTTTTCGTCATAATACTTAATTCCCCTACAATTTTTGTCAGTTTTTATTTGCTCTAATTTTGTAAGACCCTGTGCTGTTGACAGCAACTGGATTATCTTTTCGTCTCTCAAAGTTACTGCAAGTTTAGCTGGTGGTATCAAAGTTATGTCACGAGGACTTGAGGATAATTCGATTTTAGAAATCAGTTTGTCGTTGGTAACATCCACAATTTTCACGTTTTTGTTATCTCTATCAGCAACGGCAAGCTGGTCAGCTGACATGAAAGCTAACCCAGTGGCATAACATGTGTACTTGTCATCTTCAGATTTTATGTTTACTTTGTTGAGAGGCCGCATACACAATACTTCTGGTGAACTACATGGACCTAGTTCTGAGTCCTTTATTTCAATGAAACCAAACAATTTCTCTTTTGTAAGATATGCACTTAGCTCAGGGTTCTTTTGGAATATGCAATCTTGAAGACAATATTCTCTAGACAGTTCATAGATTCGAGACTTGTACTCAGTAAGTTTTGCCATGACATTCTTCACTTCACAGAAAAGAGAGTTAAACTGCTTTTCCTTCTTCATTTTTTTTGTTGCAGAATCTCTCGCTACAGTTCCTATTAAAACTGACTCATATTCTTTCTTAAGATATTCCATTGCCTCTATGTTTTTTCTCCTATAGTCTGCCAGTGTTTCTTCGAGTTCATTTTCAAACCTATCTAGACTGTTCATGATTTGTTTTTTCGTTTCCTTAACGGCAGATAAACTATCTGAAAATATCCGTTCAATGCTGGAAATACCCGCTTCTATTTTACTTATGTTTAGTTCACACCGTTTTGTTAAGTCGTAGATTGAATTTTCGAAAGTCAAATATTCCTCACTTTTTAAGAACTTTTCTGAAACTTCAGGAATGTAGTCAATTTCACACAGTTTATGCGATAAAGTCATACAAAAGACACATCCAAGATTTCCGTGTGCTCGACAATACAATTTTACCTCTTCGTTTTCGTGCGTGCTACAATATGGCAATTTATCAGACGATTTAACAGCTGAAACAACGACAACTTTATGGCCCCTTAAAGGTGTAGCTTTTTTGTGACTGGCAATACATTGATCACACAAATGTTCCTTGCAGTTTTGACAATATCCCGATGCCGCAACACGTTGACCACTAAAGTCACAGGGGTGACAGAATGATACTGAATTTTCTTCCGATCCAGTCCGCAGCGTACTAGTCACCAAATTGCGTAATTCTCTACGTCCTGATAATTCCATTTTGAAGCATCGACTATGAAAATTATATAACTATTATATATTATATAATTATATATATATGCAATTCTTCTTCAAAAATATCAATCACTGCCACTACGTACTTTATAAGAGTAGTAAAATCCTTCCATAAATATCTATTAGTATGTCGCTGTTAAATACTAAATTTTGACATGCAAATTGTTATGTTTTACAAATTCATCATTGCATTTTAAAACATGTGTCAACAAAACATAAACATACATGCCATACTGCTATTTTACCAGGTACGACATACGTGTATTTCATTTTTAATCGAAAAAATAAACACACTTCCACCACATCTCTTTATAGTCGACACACTATTGTTAATACTGGAGCACACAGACGTTCATGAATTGTTTACCCATTTACGGAAAATACGAGACTACCCACATATGTATAAACGTTTTTCGAAATTCTGAGTTTAACACACAGCTTGTTGCAAATATTTAGCAACTGATTTAAAAGCGGCAGACTTCTTTATGATGAATCAACATAATTTGTGTTGCCGGAGCTTTAAACAGCACGCGATAACATGATTTAATTTTAGAATTGATTTATGTTTGTTTATTTTATTTATCTACGTTACCATTATAATTGTCAATATTTCACGAGAATTTCATGGGTATTTTGCGGACTTAATCGAGGTAAACTACCTTAGACGTACATGTGTATAAATGTTCAGGTGCAGATAACTGTCTTTCAATACCAGTGTATTAAAAGCTGTATATATTTTTATTTCATTTCCTTGACTGGCTGATATTTGTTTAACTGCTTGAAATTTACGCAAGTTGAAATATCACCCGGTTATTATAATGATCAAAATTTAGAAATCGATGTTTGTATTCATTTTAACAGGTCTGTTTTTTCATACTTTGTCGAATCAACTCACTGACAAGGGTATACATTAGTCTGTATATGTGGTGCCAGTGATTCATTCGAGCAATTATCGCCTTCACTTGACTCCCAGTATCTCAAACACGCTTACCTCGAATTTCCGTTTAAGTCGAATAAATTATAAAGTCTCGTCAATTTTTCTTCTTAATGTATGTACTTTAACTCTTTTTAAGACTAAATTTGACATACCGAGACTCCGGATGTGACGAAGGGATTTTTTGGTCCCGTCAATCAAATTCCAGTGTATTGTCAACTCGTTAGGTCGAAGTGCGAAAGTCGCCGACGGATCAAAGGTGCGGCGGGTCAAAGCAAAGGTGAGACGTCGTCATGCCAATTCACACGAGTCGTAATAATTGTTGTTTGTTTTTCATGGATATACTTTAATTGCCGGTAGCTACGTGTAATTAATGATGAAAATGCGGTAATTACTTTAAAGTCTTAATTGTTTTGAGAGGTAAAATGATATTAGTAATTGGGCTTTATCAAAAAAGATGATTTTTGAACAAATGTATCAGTCTGTAAAAATTTAGTTTTGTAGTTAGATGCTATTCTTATGTTTAGAATATACGAATGTTCTGACTTCCGGTTCAAGAAACGCTGCATTCACTTTCGCCCGATGCGTACTTTCGTTTCCGCTCGAGCCGATACAAGTATGTAGATGTGCTTGATATTTATAATTGAATGCTAATTTGGTATATGCAAAAATAAAATGCAATTAAAATTAAAATTAAATTAGTTTTCATGTTTTAGGGAAAATTTGCATCAATAAAATAAATACACATAATCGTATGTCTTGAAAACAGAAACAAATTGGAGCACTTTTCGTCCATATACTTCCATATACGTAAAAAAAACAACAACAACTAAAAGTCCCTCCCCTTACCTCGAACTTCGTTTATCTCGAAGTAAAAGGCCTGGTCCCTTGAAAATCGAGATAATGAGAGACAACTATATAATTATTTTTCATACAAGGTTTAAATTATTTTCTTTACTTTGTATTGCAATAATGTGCTACTCTTATGAATATATGTAAAATGTATAAGTATATACTGCACAAACAAAGCATAGTAAACCATCCTTTTGAACGTCATACGTGTTCTTGTTTTAGTTTAGAAAGACAATGTTTAAGTTTCGGACGACTGAAGTGAGGGAGATAATAAATACACTTTTACCTGTTGAAACATTCATAAATATGCACTATAATGATTTCATAAATAAATCTGCTGTGTTTCTTACTACCTTAATACTTCATTGTATTGACATGCACTAATGCTCTCGTATTATCTTACCTTCACGTTGTAATGGTTTTACCTGATCGCATTGTACAGGCATCAACACATACTTTATGTTTAAATGTCATATCAAAGGAAGAATTCGATATTTTGAAACCCGTTGAGATAAGTTACAGTCAAAATATAACTATTTTTTAAATAACAAAAACAGGTTGCAGGAAGACAATGTAAGTTAAAAGTGTACAACTTTACAGTCATGTCCTTGATGTTTGCTCGATAGTTCATATGCTAAATGGCTTCGCTAAATTTCTTATAAGTGCTTCCGTACTTAGATAAACATACTGCAATATCTCGACTTTAATATGTAAACTTGTTGTATTGTACGATGCCTATAAACTGTTCCGTACTATGCATATACCTGTTGCTGTTTTATTTATGTTGTGCCTTACTGTAAGGCTATGGCGAATGAAGCTATACATAACTTATCACCTTTCTTAATATGAATATGCGTAAATAATGTCCTTTTTTAACATGCAGTTAACATGACATCCGTGTCACAATTACCTTTGACAATACAATGTATAACATATTAATATACGTTTTGCTTTATTAATTTGTCAAATGTTAAGTCTAATTTTGTACGGTATTGAAGTCACTTGATTACCTCCTGCAGTCATGTTACTTATAGATAGCAGCTTGAAAATATATTTTTCGTATTTCAAGTCAACCACACGGGTAGTATTTTGTTTCTCAATACGAATTTGAGATCTGATTGAATTGACAAAGGAAATGTTTGAAGACACTGATATGATCGGTGCTTTTGTTCACAGATTCATGGGGTATGGACTCGCCATCAGATCCAATAATGGTCCCATATCGTACGAGATACGTACACAAATACGTATTTATATACAATGTCACCATAAACATGTGATCAGTAGGTAATAAGAATAAGGAATTAAATCTGTAATTGGTAAGCATACATACATTTGTTGGATGTATTTAAAGCTAGTGGATTGAGCAGAAGTGACATGAACAGGGAGAGGTACGGAAACTTTAAGTGGGCACATGATGATGTGTTAATGTCCTCTGTTTCGAGTAAGAGTATGTCCATATACCGATATGTCACACGGTAAGATGGCATGAGCTAAGGCAACTTGTCGATATATATCGAATCATGTCGTAAAAAGCTAATCAGATATTTTGTAATAAATGAAAGCGACAAGATTACAAGATATGGATGTCGACTTGCCCTTACATGAAAGACACTATTATACAAGTCGAGAAAGTGTTTTTATTTCTCTTGTTCACACGCATTAAGTGTACATACCGATATAAATTAAAACGACAAGATTACAGAATATGTATGTCGACTTGCCCTTACACGCAAGACTACATAATACATGTTGAAAAAATGGCTTTATCTATCTTTTATAACAAACATTTGGTCGACAATCTGGTATGAATTAAAACGACAAGAGTACAAGATGTCTATGTCTATGAGGACATAATGTACGTCATAGAAGCATTAAAATACGTATTTGTCATTTTGTAATGAACACCTGCATTTTTAACTCAACTGGCACATAGTACCAGTGTGAGCTATAAGGATCGTATATGTCGTACGTCCGCTAACTTTTTTTTTTCAAACGACTTCTCTTCTGAAACCACTATGCAAATAATGAAACTTAAAGGGGATGATCCTTGCATGAAACCCTTTCATATTTATTTGAATAATTTCATTTCATGCAGAACTCTGGGTGCCATGGCAACGGAAAGGAAAAACTAAAAATATTCTTCTCTAAAACGGAATGCCCAGAGCTTAGATATTTGGCATGTGACATAACCTAGTGGACCTCTACCAAAAGTGTTCTAATTATGACCCGAGTCAAAATTGACCGTGCTAGGGGATTACTTGTTTTACATAGGCTTATAAAGGAAAACACTTTTAAACATCTTCTCTTAAACATTAAAGCCTAGAGCTTTGATATTTAGCATGTGGCATTACCTAGTGGACCTCTACCAAGTTTGTTCTAATTATGACTACGGGTCAAAATAGACTCAACCCGGGGGTCACTTGTTTTTATATAGGCTTTTGTAAGAAAAACGTCATCTCTGAAACCACATGGCCTAGAGCTTAGATATTTGGCATGTGGCATTGCCTATTGAACCTCTATTGAGATTGTTCAAATTATGACACCGGCTCAAAATTTCCAAACCCAAAAGGCCTAGTGCTTTTATATTTATCAATGCCTAGTTAACATCTTCCAAGAATGTCTAAATCATGTCCCCAGGTCAAAATGGGCCCTTTCTGCTATTGATGATCTTGTATTACAGCCAATGGTAGCCAGGTGAGCGATATAGAGCCATATTGGCCCTTTTGGTTTTGTTGTAAAGCAAGTAAAGTCTCTTCATGTCAACACAATTTATTTTGTCTTCTTTTATCAGTATAAGTCGCGATTTATAAAATGTGATTGTGTCGCCATCACTTAAGTCATCAAATTGTGTTTTCTTTTGAAAACATCAATTGTTTATCATATACTTGTCATGGCCTCTTATATCAAAATGCTGTGTTATACGTGGTCAGGTCGACTTGCAGTAAGACGGCAATGACATTTTCGACATGCATTTTTTATTGCTTAGGTCTTTACGACATAATTTGATATATATATATATATATATATATATATATCCAAAAGTCGTCTTAACTCATGACACCTGGCCTTGTTATACATGTATATCAGTATGTTGACATACTTTAGCGCGATTAAGACATCACCCACACATCAGCAGGTGTACACTTAAAGCTTCCGCAGAGAGGTGAGGGTCAGGTCTAATGGAATGAGGTCCAGACACCAAGCATCTGTGTTTTTGTTCACTATTGTTATTATATTTTTACAATGTGTTTATTCAATTTAAATATAGCAGACGTTTGCAATGTTTATGCACATATCTTTTCTAATATTTTGCTATTATCAATTTATTTTATACTTTGCTGGATAAAGTCCAAACGATTAAATGGAGGATATTCTTGGACTCACTTTCACAAAATGTGACAAACCACATTCAATTGTATCTCTAAGTTACTCACATCCAACAAAATTGGAATAACACATATTTACCATATTTGGTGGCCAGCGCTTGTGTGCAAATTAGAGCGTTGTGTTGTTTTGACTTAATTCTGTCAATGCAAGGTTAAAATTATGTTATGGAGTTCAAAATGTATCGGAGGTTAACAATCAACGTGATAACTTTACAGTATGTCTCCAGTCCGGGTGTAATTGTGTCATGCATGAAGCCATTTTCCTATGACATGACACCAATGTGCAGAACATGAAGATGACGGGTCGTGTGAATGACCCACGTTCTTATCTTTAATGTCAGGGTTACAATCAAAGATTTAAAATGACGAAATTCTATTGAAAAGCGCCCATTCGTGTCCGGGCTGTATTAACGTTGTCACGCGTAGACGGATGTTCAAATCATACGGCACAAATGTTTTAGCCCGTGAAGACGGTATGTCGCGTTTCCATCTGCAAACTTGTGTTAGGGATGTAAGGTTGTCATGCGTTGAGGAATTGGTAAAGAATATGGCAAACATATTCAGTATATGACAACGTGTTACGTGCAAGACCATCGTTCCTACCCATAAGGTCAAGGCCACACTTATAGCATAAAGGAAACGAACCCTGTATATATGCACACCTTCCTGTACGGACTATAATTCTATTTGGCATTGAAGGACTATAAAACAACAAGGCATATATGTATACGACGTGTCGCTTGCAAATCCCGCATCCCTTGCTTCAAGGTCATGGTGCCACTTTGAGTTTAAAGGACCCGAGTACTTACATTTAAGGTCAAGGCCAATCATAGACGTCAGAGGTCTTTGTCTCGTGTACATATGCACATATCCAAAAAAGGATTGCATTTTTGTTATACATTGACGGCTTTTAATGGAAATAGAATGCACGCTTTCACATTGTCTTACCGTCTGTCTGCAGTTACATTTTTGCGCACATGTTCCGCACATAAGAGCTAATTTGTCGTGCGCATATAGTGGGTTCACACTTTTGAGGTCAAGTCTATTTTAAGCATTTTTAAAAAAAAAAAAACCTACTTATTAGAATGGCGATGTCGTATGTCGGACGGGCGGGCGGTCGGGCGTCAAACATTGGTTTCCGTTCGATAGCTTTAGTTGGGAGTCACTAATGAAACTTAGTGTGTAGGTAGCTTGCGTGGAGACGTCGCTTGGAATTGCATTTGGGTCACTAAGGTCAAGGTCAAGGTCACTGTTACTAAAAATAGAAAAAATGGTTTCCGCTCAATAACTCAAGTTAGGAGTGACTAATTGCAATCAACTCGGTGTGTAGGTAGCTTGTGTCGGAGAATTAGGATTGCATTTGGGGTCACTAGGGTCAAGGGTACTGTTACTAAAACAAGAAAAGTGGTTTCCGCTCAATAACTTTAGTTAGGAGTGACCAATTGTAATGAAATTTGGTGTGTTGGTAGCTTGCATGGAGAGGAAGCTTTGGTTACTAGGATCAAGGTCACTAAGTTCAAGGTCAAGGTGATTGTTACTATAAATGTATTTTTATTTAATTTTAGTTTTTAGATTGTTTTAAGCAAATATTTGATTTGGGGTCAAGGTCACTAGGGTCAAGGTCAAGGTCACTGTTACTAAAATAGGGGGGAGTCAATGTGACTGTTTTTTTAAATTCTACAATATCTGCAGGCGCCGTTTAAACCTGCTTTGACGGCTTCTTATTTATTTTTTATTGAAGTAGGGTGGATGGCATTTTTTTTCTCACATCCAGACTCAACATTTAATAACATGAAGAGGAAACATTTAAAGAAAATCATACCACAATTTTTATTTGAAAACAGATAGGCTACTGTAGTTTTAATTAACTAAATTAACTTTAATGTTTTTTGTTCCATCTTTTAATATGATACGCTTTACCTACACGGAGATCACTCTTGTGTATAGTTTATATGTATTGAATTCGACGAGATAAGAGCCATTGAGTTTAGGTAGCACATTACAAAGATAAAATTTCATCATAAAGGGACCATCGTCGGGCTCTTACAAAGGGGCCTTTGATGTCACCAGCACTCCTTTTCTTGTACCAGTATTCAGCCCTCCCGCGACGTCAACATGGTTTGGACACATATAGATGGCGTCGCCCCAATCCTATCTTTCCAATCTAAACATGGAAGTGTTGTTGAAGGAAGAAGAGCCGTTTGGAAATTTAGATGTTGCACGTAGTAAAAGCAGCTAATGAAAAACGTTATGAAAGTTATTTAGGCCGAGTCGATTAATTTGGAGATAGAGTCCAAATATGAGACCGTATTGTCTTAACAAAGCTAGTCAATCACGAAAGTAAATTGTTTTGTTTATATAACTTATGCAAAAAATGCCGATTTTTAACAATTATATGTCTTTGTTAATTGTATGTCTTTTGGTGTTTTGTCCACAAAATACATCCATTTTACTTGTTTACCTCTTTTACGAAAATCAAATAAAAATCCAAATTACTATTTAGGCTCGCATATATACTAAAACTTAGTTGATTGCAAGGTCCAAGTATCCATATATTTTAGTCATGATCTGCTATTTGTTAGTTAAAATCATGTTTACTTATATATCAAAATCACCCTTATTTCGTGCTTACATCATTCGTGTACGTCTCTCTGCAATTACTTTAATCAGTTCACAAAAGCAACAACCGAGTCAGACCCGATAAATCATGTACATTTGTATCTATTGATATGTTTCTGAAATCTCCTTCCCACAGTAGTTAAATAGGCGAATCCCATTTTTAACTGGACAGTTTATGCTTTGTGCTATATTTACACCTAAATAGACTATAAGCGCCTTTGTCAAAATAGTTTAAGGCATGAAGTAGTTTTGCTATTTATTCAAAATCAGGTTTCGTCTTTACAGTGGTTAGATTGTCGTATATGTATATCTATCCAGATAATTTTGCACATTGATTTTAACTGAATTGCGGAATGCAGTTAAAATGATATCGTTAAACCTAGCGTAGTCACACGATGTCGTAAATAAACGTTACAATACATTTTAGAAGATGTTTACAGCACACAAGGACACTTAATGGTAAATATTTTGAAGGATTATACCATTGGTGAAAAGTTGACGGTTGTAATTTGACGAAATATGTGTCTCAAGACGACGGGCATTATAAAACTTTTGTCAGATACACCTCGGCTTACAACCGAAGAATACAAAGGTTTCTATTCCAAATTGTAAATCCTAATTTAAAGGTTTTAAGTTTGAAACATCCAAGTAATAAATTAAATAATAAAGCAGGAACATATGAAGCTCGCATTTATTCAGGATGTTTCTTAACATCAATGCTGTCAAATGAAAAAGATGAAAAAGGCCTGATGTCAAAATCGGCAAATAAACTACTATTCATACAAACATGAGCCATTCATGCTTCTTATGATTAACGAAAGGCACGAATGATTGTTAGCCATTGATTCCGGAAAATGTCATTTTTAAAGCATTTTGTTTAAAGTCCAAGGAACACTTTAAATACTCTTAGTGTATAATGAATGAATTTGCAGATATAATTGCGCTAGACCTGTGATTTTTGTATTACAAAACAACGTTGACGTATTCCTGTTTTCATACTTCTGTCGCCCTCTTTACTGTGTCGTCAGAAAGCGTTTCTATTTTGTGCAATATCGTTAAATAAAATAATGCGCTACATATAGAGAAAAGTGATGAAATATTTTTAATTCAAACAATGTTTTTTTACCTGACATACATCTTTCTTTTAGTAATAGAAGAGCTGCAAAAAGTTTATATCTTAAGTAATCCTAGGACTTTAACGTGATTCATGATGATTCGCTTACGTGTTCCGTTTCACAACGTGTAGGTAGATCATACAATCTTTGTGTTCATTTAATCGCACAAATCTATATACAGTGTTATTTTACAAAGCCATGAATACTTGTGCTTAGTTCTAAAAGTGCAGATAAAATCTAGAGTTTAAAGGTGTTCTATCACAATGTCCATGCTAGACATCTAGGCACCGATTGCCAGTACATTAAGAATAATAAGCTTTAAGGTATCTTATAATCTCTTAGTAAAGGTAATTCAAAACTAATTCATAAGTGACCCCACTAAACCACAGGAGATATAATCCCTTTATTGTTTATGCACCCTTATCCAATAAGAACCTGTCGGATTAGACGTCTTTAAACTGTACATTTAGTCCAATTATTAGACGATACATTTTATTGATATATAGAAATAATTGCTTAATTGTTTAGTTCACGACTGATACATTATACACAAACAAAATAAAGTAGCAGAAACGGTTTGGTACAACTGTTAGTAGCAATATTAGTAATAGAAACAAATGTAAAACCAGCAGAGAAAGAATTGTCAGCTTTCAGTTTATTAAACAGAAAATGTATTCAAAGAAACAAGTTATGCCACATCTACGAGTATAGTTCAATCATGAACTTCAATATGTTTTATGAATCAACAGCCCCTGTGTAATATTATAAAAGATCACATTATAACCAGTATTGTGAAAGTATTTAGATATCTAGGCCCCAGTTTTCTTTCTGAAATATACGAGGAATTAGCCGAACCATGTAATGCACATGTTGTTACAAATCGACATCAATTCTTCGCCCTGGGATTAATTACATGTAAAGTCAGACATGTTCAAAGTTTTAAGTTCATGTCCGGCTCCTTGATATTCATATGTCTACTGCCATGGCCAATCATAAAGAAAAGGATCGTAACACAATTAAACCTTGGAACATTCTGCTAAAACAAACGCAAACTAACTTAAAATTGAATTTAATATTTGGCAATTGGTATGGCATGTCATGCCTAAAATGCCCCCAACTGTTACGCATCTCAACAACCAGCTACAGAGTATCAATCAATTGCAAATTAGAACACATGTCAAGAAATTAGTAAACTGATTTCAAATGACAAGATTTGGAATCATGTTGCGATAAAGCATAGCTATGCTTAAAGTTCGGTAGCAAATATACAGTCAGCTCATTTCGATCAGTTTAAAATCAAATCAAAAGCAAACAGGAGTCGTATTCATATGCAAATGTTATATATATTGCTACTAACTTCAACCGATCTTGGAAGAAGGTATTACATGTAACAAAACGTAATATGCAAACCAAGTTGAACGTTATTTAAACTATTAGACGTTTAATAAAAGATATAATATACAACAAAATTAATTAAATGACTAGTTGTTTAACCTTTCAAACGTTTGATAGCTTGTCCTATTTGTTTCTTCATAAAATATTACCAGTGTCATTAGAGCTAAACATTTTAAAGAATTTTAAGGGAAGGAACTTAACGAAACTTGAAATACGTGAAATAGTTCTTGATGATTTATCGAGAATAAAACATGATTGATTAAAATGCAATGGACTGTGTTGAATGCCTGTGTGCAGCGCAGAGGAAGAAACACGTCGCACCTTGGCTTGATGGGTACATTGTATCTCTTCAAAAAGACGAAGACCTAATCAAACTTGAAAAACTTTGAAATCATAGTGGTCTACATACACATATTTACATAAGGGTAATTTGATATAATAAAACAAAATCGAATGTTTTAAAGTGAGCGGTTATTTTCAACAGAAAATATTGCTTACTGTATATGTCAATGAATTTGAGATTACTTTAACTGCAAAATGAAACTAGATATACGCCACAACCAGAAAAAAGATAGGCAGCCGGGCAGGTAATCTAGAGATTGTAGGTCCGACGCTGTCCCACTAACATAACTGATAATCTTTTAAATACATTTATCCGACATTTATCCAATGTATCGACGCTATACACATGACATGTAAAACGTTAGGGGTGTTTCTGGAACTGGTTCACTATCTTTTTATTTCAAAACTCCCCATCGGCACATGTATTATGCCGTAATCTAGCATGATGAAAGATAGATAAATTGATTATACAATATTGGGGTGGACACGAACCTGAAAGACAATAGTCTTTAAGATGGGAGTCAAGTCCCAATATTTGTCATACTGAATTCGTACTACGACACAAATTAGATTATTTTAATATTTGATCAAGCATATTTTGCCCAATTACACGACACCACTGAAATCTAATGGTCACCATACGACTATCCTTTAGACAATATTAAATTGCCGGAATCATACAGTAACTAATTAATTATCACGATGGCTTATTTACTTCACACCAAACAATCAACGATTTTGCTTCTGCACCATGCCTTCTCATTCCTATGTTTAGACACCCCAAATAATTTCGCATGGAGAGATCAGTGATTACCTTACATCATCCGAACAACTTCCGTTTGTGTCCTTGTTTATATCTATGGAAATGACTCACTTTTAAACTTTATAGAATTATAATCTTAACAAATACACTGTAAATTACATTGTATATCAATTCTAAGATAAACTTGTATGACAGATGGATTCTCATTTTTGACTAGAGTAGCCCAAACAATCTATTACCTCATTCAATACATTCAATACCAGTCATTTTTATGAGAGTGAATTTCAGTGTTACAATTGTTATATAAATTACGATGTTCATTCTGAAGGGCAATATTTCTTTGATTCGTCTAAGTTCTTAAGAATTTGGATATGAACTAAACACGCAAGGCGATAGTACTCTCATGAACCTTAAGTACAATCGAAATACAGAAAAAAAGTACAAGAAAACATTCATTAACCACCAGACCATCCAAAAGAGAAATGACAACATTCATTAACCACCACACCTAAATACAGCGGAATGGCAACATCCCTTTACAAACAGACTTATACACAGATGAATGACAGCATTCATTTACCAACATACCTACACACAGTAATTGCAACATTCATTAACCACCAGACCTACGCTTAGAGGAAATGCAACATTTATAAACCTCCAGTAGTACCCAAACAGAATGGAAACATCTTTCAACCATCACGCCTACAACAAGAGGACTGACATCACCCATTAACCATTACACATACACCCAGAGGAATGACAACATATATTAACCACCAGAATTACACACAGATGAATGACATCATCCATTTACAACAATACCTACACACAGATGAATGACAACATCCATTTACCACCAGACCTACACACAGAGGAATGAAACATCAAACTGTAAGACAAGGAAATAGACAAGGCAAATATTGCAGGATCTACAACATAAATGCAACACATTCACCAACTGCATCAAGAACAGAACGAGGCAGATTCATTTCGACATTTTCTTCATTCGACAAGTACTAGTGACGAACAGTGAAATCATTTGCAAAGCACAAACACGATAGCAAATGACCGAGTTAATATGCATTAGCAAAATATATTAGATAAAGAAGTGGACAGATTTAATGAACCTATAGACGGTGTAGATATTAGTTATAATAAAACAGATGTAAGCAATATCTCTCACCAACTTTCTGTGATAACGTTGCAATTCGTTTAGATAAACTGGCAGACAGACAAACTTACATACAAACTTATATGATCACGTCATTGCCAATTTCAGGTATGACAAAAGGCTGAGGGAACTTTTGTCAGAATGGAGATATTCTTGTTATATGGACATTTAAAACTTAAAGTACTATGCTACATTAATGCACCGTTTTGACATAATTTACCCGGTTATATCCCCAATTAACTCATTAAAGTTAGCATTAGGTACAATGTACGAGACCTAAAGTCATATGACGATCTGAAGCATATGCATACGTATAATTATTAACATAAGTACTTGAACAAAACGCTGCAATCACCATGTGTATGACTCACAAAAGTTAAAAAGAGCACATTGATTTGCGAATGTTCTTATAAAGCAGAATCAAATAGTGCCTAGTAAACCTATTTAAAGCTCTGTATCTTACATGTTCAAACTCGTTTTCAATTTAAGTGATAATTCTTAATAGTCCTATAGCCATAGTGCCGTCAAACGAATATACGGTCTCTTATATTTGTAAATTGCGCAGATTTGTAAAGAATTGTAATATTGTACATAAAAATGCCTGTTTTATGAAAATGACAAAAAAAGTTACGTACAAAGAGGAGGAGAATAATAGTTATCACAACACCTGGTGATTTAAGTAAATTATATCAAACACCGTTTTACAAACACATTAACACCGAAATAAATCGAAGCCATTTAGCATTTAATTATGAAGTGTCGAGCAACAGGACATGACATTACTGGCTAGAGTCCTAAAACCGGACACTTTTCAAACATATTTTTGGATAACTCTGACAATTTTTGTATCTAGCAATCAAAATTTTACCAGTAGAAAGTTAGGTTCTTCTCCGAAACGAAAAGCTAACTTGTTAACCAATCAGATTAAATCAATCACATTTTTGAGGCCCGGCTGTGGGGTTACCAAATTGCTATATTTTATTGACCAACTGTACCATGTTTCCGGACATATAGTTTAAATAGATTTGTTTAATAGTGATGATAGCTTTTAAATTATGTTAAATGTATGAATCATTCAATACTTTAATTAAGTATCAAGATGGAAGGTTTAACTTGTGAATTTTTTTTTTGCCCGGCCTCAGAAATATTACACTTGCACAGTCTGTCACTTTCCACTTTTCCCCCGGCAATGTAAGCATGCTTTCAGTGACTGACAAAATAAATAGTGAGATTTCTGGTCAAATAGTTACATTAAACTGTTGTTGTTGCACTTTGTGGGTGGAAATAAAGTGTCTGTTTAATCAACACCATATGATTGTAGATTTTAATAAAATTTTCATGCGTTTAAACAAGTGTCCGGTTTGATGGTCGTCCGGGTTTGGTGGTCCCCAACCAGTATCGATTTTGTTGCACTAAAAGCCTACATTTCTCTTCCTTAAACCAATTGTTTGTTTTTTTTGAAAATAATTTTAACTTGATTCTAACGAACTCTACCGAGCTTCAAACTATCGAATATTCCTTCAATTAAACATAGAAAAACTGTGTTTGTTTATGCGTGTATAATGCGAACAGGTAAAACCATTACAAATTAGGCAAGGTACTACGAGAGTGTTAGTACAGTACATGTCAAGTATAGTAATTATGTAGTATAAAGGTAGTACAAAAATGTAAGAAACACGAGGAGTTTTTATAAAATCATTAAAATGCATGAGTTAGACGTAGTTCAAGAGGCAAAACAGTTATATTATTTCCTCCTTAACTTCGTTTGTCCGAAAACAAAGTATTTGTTTTTTAATTAAAACACGAACACGTATTACAGTAAACTCCGTATATATCAACTCAGAATATAACGTTTCCTTTTGTATAAAGAACATTTTCTTCCGGCCTGATGTTTTTCTTCCGTGTGTAATGTAAAAATAAACGGTAATAAACCAATCGAATCGCTCAGACTTTCAAATATTTTCTTTCTTCCCCTTACTACTGAACTCACCTTTTTATTAAGAATTCGCTCTTAACAGAAAGCACTTTAGCTCCGCACACAATACATGTCTGTTGCTATGCAAAAGGTCAAATAAGGTTAAACACTAAGTAATCTTACAATTAAGAAACCCGGTAGACAGCGACCGTGGTGTCTTAATTGTTAAAATTTGACTTAATAAACACTTACATTGTACTTATACAAATATTTTAATACACTGGCATTTTAAGGAAATTATCTGCACCTGAACATTTCCACCTCATTAGTAAACCCGAATAAAGACTGCGAAAAAACTACAAAATCCTCATGCTTTTATTTGAACCAAACGCTGACAAACATAATAGAAGAAAGTTTATGTTTACGTTTCAGTTCCGTTAGAAAAGTATTTTAGTAATATTGATTAATAAACTAATGAAACACAAATTATTCCTAAAATAAGACAATGTTATATGCTGTTTAAAAACTCCGGTATGGCCTTTATTATGTTGATTGGTCGTGAAGAAGTATGCCATTTTTTAATCAGTTTCTAAATATTAGCAACAAGCTGTGTGATATATTCAGAATTTTGAATTTTGGAAGAGTTTATACTTATATTGACAGTTTTGTATTTTCCGTACGTGGGTATATAATGTCTAAAGTGTATGAACTTCTGTTTGGTCCGTTTTCAAACTAGTGTGTCGCCTATAAAGATATATGGTACACGTTCGGTCGATATTGTTAAATGTTTAAGGGTTAAATATGGAATGGAATTTATATTGTTCAATAAATTGTGTCGTATGTACACTAGTACATAGCAATACTAAATGTATATTAAAGTATTATTGAAAAATACTTTGAAGTACAATACTGAATTTGTAAAACTGAACAAATGGCATGTCAAGATTCAATATTAACAGCGAAATACTTAGATATATTTATAGAAGGATTTTATTACCCTTATAAAGTACGCAACGTCAATGATCGATCTTTTGGAAGGATTGTACAACAATAATATAATTTGCATAGTCGACGCTTCAAAATGGAAATACCAGGGCGTAGAGAATTACGAAATTTGTTGTCTAGTACGCTGCGGATTGGCTCGGAAGAAGACTCAGGATTATACTGTCATCCCTGTAACTTAAGTGGTCAACGTGTTGCGGCATCGGGATATTGTCAAAACTGCAGGGAACATTTGTGTGATCAATGTATTGCGAGTCACAAAAAAACTACACTTTCAAGGAACCATGTGGTTGTCGTCACACCTGCTACAACTGTCATCTCTGCTTTGTCTGATCAATTGCCAAACTGTACCTCGCACGAAAACGAAGAGGTAAAATTGTATTGTCGAGCACATGAAAACCTGGGATGTGTCTTTTGTATGACGTTATCGCATAAACTGTGTGAAATTGACTACATCCCTGAAGTTTCAGAAAAGTTTTTAAAAAGTGAGGAATATTTGACTTTCGAAAATTCAATCTTTGACTTAAAACGAAAATGTGCACTAAACATAAGTAAAATAGAAGCGGGTATTTCAAGTATCGAACACACATTTTCAGATATTGTATCTGCCGTTAAGGAAACGAAAAAAGAAATCATAAACAGTCTGGATAAGTTTGAAAAAGAATTCGAGAAAACAGTGAGAGACTATAGGAGGAAAAACATAGAGGCAATGGAATCTCTAAAGAAAGAATATGAGTCAGTGTTAAGAGAAATTGTAGCGACAGATTCTGCAATAATTAAGAAGAAAAATGACAAGCAGTTTAATTCTCTATTCTATGAAGTGAAGAATGCAACGGCAAAACTTACAGAGTGCAACTCGCGGACCTATGAACTGTCTAGAGCATATTGCATTGAAGAGTGCATATTCCAAAAGAACCCTGAGCTAAGTACGTATCTTACAAAAGAGAAATTGTTTGGTTTAATTGAAATAAAGGACATAGAACTAGGTCCATGTAGTTCACCAGAAGTATTGTTTATGCGGCCTCTTGACAAAGTAAACATAAAATCTGAAGATGACAAATACAAATGTTATGCAACTGGATTAGCTTTCATGTCAGTTGACCAGCTTGCCGTTGCTGATCGAGATAACAAAAACGTAAAAGTTGTGGATGTTACCTACGACAAAATGATTTCCAAAATCGCATTATCCTCCAGCCCTCGTGACATAACGTTGATACCACCAGATAAGCTGGCAGTAACCTTGAGAGATGAAAAGATAATCCAGTTGCTGTCAACAGCACAGGGTCTTACAAAATTAGAGCAAATAAAAACTGACAAAAATTGTAGGGGAATTAAGTATTATGACGAAAAGCTCATAGTGACATTCGATAATATTCTGGCGGAAATACAAATACTCGACCTACAAGGTAAAGTGCTGCGCAGATTTCATAGCAACGACACCTGGAGTAACTTGGTAGTTGGACCGAAGTGTGTAGCTTTAAGCCCTGACATTTACCATATCTATGTTTCTGATCATACGAACAGGAAACTTATTCGGCTATCAAGTAACGGAACAGTCACGGCGAGTTACGAGTTTTCGAGTTTCATGGGCCTTGTAGTCAGCAGCGGGGGTACTGTATACACCTGTGCAAATACCCCTGATGCAGTCATTCAGTTGTCAGATGATCTTTCCAATGCAAAAGTAGTTTTGAACGAAACTGACGGCATTTATAAGCCGATAGGACTGGCATTTTCAAAAGAAAAGAACATTCTCTATGTTAGCTGTGGGAAAGGTGGTGAATCAGCTTGCAATAAGTTGCATGCATTTAAGATAAAATGAAAAGTTGCCTGAATCGTCTTAGATGCAGACATTGGTGTCATATTGTATAACAAAACTGTACAGATTACATGAGAGAGGTTGATGCTCGTAAACATAACCGTTGACATGATGCAACCAGTAATAAATCACGACGTTTATCAAATTAAGATAGTAATCATACATATTTCAGGCATAAATGCTGCTAATGAAAAATGAAAGCAGCAATGATCGCTAGATATTATTTAAGCAATATGTTTTAAGTCCGAGTTACAATTTAAATAACCATATATAAAATGATTATCAACAGATCGAATAATTGTAGATATGTGTTCTTGGGTTTTTTAAACAACGTTGTCTTCTACCTTTTTTCATACTTCTGCTGGGTTTTTGTCACAACAAAACGTCGTCAGAAAGCGTTTCTTATTTTTTTCAATATCACTGAAAAAAATCAAGCGCTACATATATAGATATCTAGTACATTGTACGTACTTTCGGTTTGAAAAGTAATGTTAGAAAAAGTTGTTCATACAAATCATGCACAATTTCTCCGTTAAGACATCTGTTTAGTAATATAAGACCTGCAAGTAGTTCCTATCTTAAGTGCTCCTGTGACTTAAGCGTGATTCATAATGAATTCCTTACGTGTTCTGGTCGTTGTGTGCATATTTTAACTTAAATGTTGCCACGAAGTACATGTATCTGTATCATAATAATTTATATGGTGGAATTTTTTCCAGTAGATGTAGCAATGTGTATTTTGTTTGTTTATTTCAATTATGCGATATCAAGTCTGATATTTCGATTTATTTGTGCAGATAGATCATATAATTTGTGTTTTTATTTAATTGTCTGTATCGATATACTGTATTAATTTTCAAAGCCATGCATAGCTGTGCTTTGTTCTAAAAGTACAGATAAGATCTAGAGGTCAAAGGTGTTCTAGCTCGATTTCCATGCTAGACAGGTAGCCACCGACAGCCAGTACGTAATGAATAATAACGTTTAAGGTGTCCGATTTTCTTATAGTTAAAGGTAATAAAATACTACTTCATAAGTGACGCCTAAACCACAGGAGGTCTTATCTATTTGTTATTTTATTACCCATTATCAAATAAGACCCTGTCGGGTAAGGTGTCTATAGACTGAACATTTAGTCCAATAATTAGACGACCAGTTTTATCAATATACAGAGATAATTGGTTTATTGCTTATTTCCTGTTTGTTGTTTTAAGTTTAATATTTTCGTATCACAAAAATTAATTACTTCAATAGTTTGCATGTGATTTTATAGCCATATTTAGTATAGTCTAATATCTCTAACACATACATGTTTATACATTCAAAACTAATTTATTTGGAACAAACCATTAATCTACAAATCTCGCTTAAAATGTGTGTCTTTGTTTTTCTTTTCTATTTTAATGAAGTAAGATATTGAAATAATATATGATTTGTTAGTACCAGTGGATGACCCTTATTCATTTTCAGGTTAAAAACGGTTCCTTGCTTAGTTTGTCTTTTCCACATAACTAATTGCACGATTGGGGGAGGGGACATTCGTGTTTTATAAACACGTCTTGTTTTGCTCGTGCGATGGCTAACAGACTCCTAGTTTCACCATATTCAATGTTGGTTTAAGCATTTATTGGTCTTGTCGTCTGTATATACTTTCTTCAATCACCTTTTTCCTTTTTAAAGCTATATCTTCAGCGGGCAATTCAGCCCGTTTGAATATACATTTTCAACTTGTTCGTTATATTGGGATAACCCCCGAACATGTACACAGCGAAACTGTAGGACTTACAAAAATAATAACTATGTATTTAGAAGCAATTAAGATACATTTCTGTAACGGTACAAATCTGATGCAAAAATAAATGCACTAACTCTCAAAAAGGAATTTAAATTACACCAATTTACAATCATTGCAGTGCAAAATAAAGGAAAGAGATGATGAATCTGTTATGCATAATTTTATGCGTAGTTTTTCAGTTGTGCAAATTATACTACATTTGTTGTACCATGAAACGGGAATTTTCCCCACGAGGGTATTTAATGAGCATTGAATTTTTTTTCTGTGTTATCAGTTTCAATTCATTATACCTGTTTTAAGTAGTGAACTACTTAACCAACAAAACGTTGAATACTTAGATTGGACAGTTTATACAAAAATTAAAATAGTGTGGTAAAATTAGATTTTAATCTCCATGTAAAAATGAGATAATAATTAGCCGGGGTATTACCAAAAAGAAACATGTCACCAGAGTTTGAACATTAAGTTGTTACAATAATCGGATGACATACCGCAAGTTAATTCAGGTAGAATAGGCTTGTAAAGATTTTTCTGTCGTGAATATTTTCACATCAACAATGATATGATAATAGTATTACTGGTGACAAGTTAATTACAGCTTTAAAGCGAACAAATTACACTTTGGTAAAATAGGGTACTATTAAATTACATGTAATTATAGGCCCAATGTTAAAGTAAAATATCCGACAGATAAGTATATATACATTTGCCATGGCGTATATCGCATATGTTAAATGAAAAGATCTACCTATGTTATTGGGTACGTTAATAAATATTTTGGAATATAAATGTCATTGATCAATTTTTGATACTGGTGACATTATTGATTAGGACAGCCGCTACTCGCCAAACACATTTGTGTCTTAAACATCCATTCTAGGTTCCATTGAAAGCGATATGCCATTTTTACATATCGTTTATGTTATACCACATCTATGTCCATTTTAAAAGAGCATCATATATTCTGTCATGCTGATTAAAAGGTGTATTCTTTCCTTATGTGCATTAGAGCAAAACTTATTACCATATTGTTTTAGGTCAACTTTAATGTGTGATTTGTTTTGTCACACCGTCTAGTTTGATTTAGAATTACAAAATGCTCATCACAGTGTATAACAAGCCTTTATGTTGTATAGTCTTACCTATTTTCTCGTGTTTACGTTTGTATTTTTATCCCCATGGAGGAGCGAAAGGCAAATTAAACTGCGCCAAGGCTTCATAAAAATCAAAACTGTTTTCAATGTAGTCATTGTTTATCGGGCAAATCGATCGATACTATAGCCCGATAACAGTTAAATATCATAATGAACCCTCTTTATAAATCTAAAGGTCACTCCCTAAAGCTTATATCAAATTAAATTACTTCAGAAACATAAAGAATACATTATCTATAATGTTACGTTCATTGAACACATAATTTATGTTTATACATGTATCAGGATATCGCTTTTTTTCGAAAAGTGAAATATATTTCCTAAATATACATATTTGGGTTTAAAGCTTGACGTAAACGAATCTTTCAAATAAGATATCGTTCTCCTTTTTGTCCTTGTGTTTTATCAATTTATACGCATGGCATTATCTGTAAAAGTAAACAAGTACGGTCGATAATGTTCGTTATACAAGCAGGGATATCGTTTTACATGAATCGTTCAAGGTTTGTTGATTTGTCATATAGGGAGTGTTTGCAACGTATATGTTCGAATTTGTTTTATGCTCGCGACGATATGGAAGTGCCTGGTAAAACAATAGAGACATATATAGGTGATTTAAAACCAGATACAGTATGTATCAGGGAGACAATATAACAACAAGCGCAGGTGGTTTCTGTAAAGAATGCGGAGAGTTTATGTGTGACACATGTTTTAAACATCATCTAAGGCTGAAATTATGTAGATATCACGTGTTGGTTGACGTAGACCTGTGTTCGTTACCGTCTTCTGGAGATGAAGAGGATATAGTAAAGTGTAGTAAACACAAGGGGGACACAGTAAGGTTCTATTGTCGCAAACATGAAGTTGTTGGTTGTGGTGGTTGTATGATTCCTGACCATGGTGCCTGCGCTCCTGAATCCATAAAGAACCTAACGAAGAATCTTCAACAAAGCGAGGATTTTAAGACGTTCGTTAGTAAAGTTGTAAAACTAACACATGAACACGAAGAAAATGAGCAAACGGTCCGGGAAAACATAATAATTAATAAAACTATGCTGGAGATATCAACAAGTTTAGAACATATGTCAATAATTATTTAGACAAAATAGAAGGAGATATAATATCTGAGGCAAAACAAATCATTTCAGACAATGACGAAGTATTAACCAAGCTCGAGCAAGACTGCAAAGTTCTTTCTTCCAAAGTCGAGAAAATGAAAAATATGTTGAACACAGAAATCTATCAAGACAACGTGTTGTTCATAAACACTATAGAGTGTAGGCCTGGTGGAAGACCACTAGACAAAGTTGTATACCAAATAGGTTTTCCTATATACATCTTTGTAAAACAAATGACCGCCCTTCCACCCTAAGGAAAGGCCAATTTTGACCCCAGGTTTACATGTACATGTATAACGTAAATAAACTTTGAAGAGGTCTACTAGACAATGCTACACGCCAAATATCTAAGCTCTAGGCCTTGTGGTTTCAGAGAAGATTTTTAAAGTTTTCCCCTATTTGTTGCCATAGCAACCAGAGTTCTGCATGGAATATAATTCTTTGAACAACTTCGATAGAGCTTTATGCAAAGTACGTCCCTGCAAAGTTTCATTAATATTTGCCCAGTGGTTTCAGAGGAGATGTCGTTTGAAGGAAATGGCGGACGGACGGAGAGACGAACGGACGAAAAAAGCAGCAACCGGTAAACAATTAAAAAATAAGACGTGTTGTGGTGATGTGAAACCTTTTATAGTAAGTTTTAGTTTATTGGTTGATAGCCATTTATTATAAAGGCTTGCTATATTGGCATTTGATGCAAAAACAGGGAAGTATTTCGCGATGCAATCGTTCATTTTTTTACGTACATTTCGCCTTTTTTCAATATTATGTGAACATTATTTATGAGTTCTAGGGTAAGTCAAAAATGGTTGCACAAATAGTTTTTTAGATTTGTCATAAAACATACATCCATGTACGTATTCTTGCAAAACCTTTAGTGGCAAAGCCTCTCATGCTACATTTTGTATCATTCCCTTTTCAGGCGTGAGTACAGGAAAGAAATTTTGTGTCGGAGCACGAGTACGCGAGAACTATCGTTCGGTAAGTTCCAGAACAACTTAAAAATTCATATCGCGGTATTTGTGTTCATTAGTAGTCCTCGCGTCGTATTCAAATAACATTAGAAGGCATTTTTATGTAGAAAAATGCCTCATGTTACCACAATTAATCACTAAAGAGGTTTTCTGTAACAAAAAAACAAAAATAATATCAAACAGGGAATGCCACGTACCAAAAACGCAGCCCCCCCCCCCAAAAAAAAAAACGAGCCCCACAGCACCCAGAAGTGCACACCACCAACACACACACACACACACAATCATGCACACACACAAACACACACCACCAACACACACAAGCACACAAAGCAAACACACGAGGACAAAACGAACAATTAACAAAACACAGTGGGGCACAAATCGCATTCACCCAGACTTTAAGGTTGAAGGGACATACTCTATAACTGATGTCGACTTAATAACCTACAAAACATAAATAACATAATTTTTGGAAATATTATAACTTAACCTAAAAGTCTCAGCTATGCATTCCCAGTAAATATCGATAAAATCAGCGGTTTGAAATATACTGCAGTACCGTAAACCATTCAATAATCTATGTAGAGTTGTTGTTGTACAATTAACGGGTGGATGCGATTTATTACAGAAAGCCTCTATATTGATTAATTCTGTTAAAATGAGGCATTTTTCGCAAAAGTTTTTTTTTATGATTTTTTTGAGAATTGTCGACTTCACTAGTTTTAAAACCTTGCGAAAGATTCAACTCACATATTTTTACTTATAGATAATTTTTCTTTCGCGAATTTGATATTCGCGAATAGGTATGTTTGCACACAAATCGCGAAACTGTCCTCGCGTGGAAATTACCCAATTTACAGTATAACGCCAAAGTCTCAAATATAAAGATCAAATATTTCAGATTGCAAATAGCTTGAAACTTAATGAAGGATCATAACGATTATCGGCAACTGAAACAGAATTGTTTCAACAGTCTACTATAGCTTCTTTCCCTTTATTTGAACATTGTACCAAGGCGAAAAGGCGAAAAGGAGAAGTAAACTTGTTTAATGCTTTAGCTGTATTCCCTCTTAACTGTGGTAAGGAAATGCTTATCATTCCATGGAGATATAGTAATTAATAGTAAACGACTTGTTTTAACTACGCATTTCTCATGAATATAAAATACTATGCATACATATCTTAAAGTAACAAGTGAAAGATATTTTAAACATGCCTTTATGATACTGATGATACTAATCAGCAAGGTGGCTGGTTTATCCAGGTATAGGTATTTGTAATCTGAAAGTGACGGTTAATACTTTATGACATCTTGAAGTTTATTTGAGCTGTATTCTGTTTACGCCGGTGTTTTAAATAGTTGACTGGCACCTCTTTTTATGACCTTTTTATCACCTCCGTACTTGAGAATACGCGTCATTCTAGTGCATTTTTAAGACTGTACATAAATACATGCATACACACACGACTTCAGATAGTCACAAACTCCGTGCCTTTATAGAGTGGCTGTAAGAACTAATATATCGAAATAATCATTGTCATTTTCACTTAGCAATGTAGAGACTTTTTCATAATGAAACAGTTTAAAAAAAAACATTTTGTGGTTTTGAAAACACAAAAGTACATTTTGTAAATAGTGGCATATGTAGCCATAAATCATTGAGGCGTTTAAGAATTATTTCTCGAATGTGGACAAAAAAATCAAGCGTTTGTTATAAGTATTTTATTACTTTATTGATGTGTCTGTATTACTTGTACGTGTATGTAATTACTTATAAAATTGTGCATGGTATATTTCATAGAAAAAGATCCGGCCAAAAAGGAAGCAACACTAATAGTAATTTACTTTGCAACGCGTTTTTATACAATGCAAATGTGGGTCATTAAATTTTCTTTTAAGATCAAATGTATGTAATGAAAACAAAGGTACAACAAACGTATTGCTTTGAAGGTGGCTAATTAATCATTTCAGAATTACATGTACATGTATTAGTGCTTTACTAGTGACCGTAAACGGTGAATTTTGGTATAATTTTTGTCTCAGTTCATAGAAGGCTAGAGGTCTTGTTGCAACATCAATATCTTGAATCAATGCTTTTCGGTTTTTATTCATCATACTGTACGATAAATGTATTGATTTGCACTTTTCCTAGTAACTAAGCTATGTTTGTGGACCAAAACCAGTAATGTGCTACAGATTAGTCCATATTTTGCATCTTGATAAGAGCTTTTAAGCACTTCAACTTGTGTAAACTTCATGGCGTAACTTGTAAAATAACGTAGTTGGTAGAGGATATCCAAGAATATAATGAATGAATGAATGAATGAACGAATGAATGAATGTATGAATGAATGAATGAATGAATGAATAAATGAATGAATGGCGCATAAACTTCCAAAGAAATAAAGCGCGCATTACATTTTCTTTTTCAAAAATGTTATATGCATGAACGTCTTTAAGTGTTGAAAATATTTTTATTGCTCTGACGTGCTTAGACAACAGACAAAAGCGAAGTAGTATCGAAACGAACCGTGGCTACAGTAGAAATGTCACTGACATAAAACGTCATTTATGGGAGTTATTTCAAATCTAAGTACATGTACAATGGTTTGTGATTTCTTATAAGACCTAAATAGTATATGTACACTATATATAGGGATGCAAATATATATATACAATTTTCATTATCGTCATTGCTAAGGTATACAGTGACATACATTGGCCGTGTATTATTTTCAAAATTCTCAGGTCACCTGTAAATATTCCCACCTTAATGACAAAATAACAAAACACTGATACAATATTAGAAAACAAAAGACTAACGTTTACTTCTAGAATGTGACTATATAATTCTGACTGTTAGATACATTGGGTCGGATAATTTTTGCAATTATTGCCGTTTGTGTTTTTGTGAAACTATGCACATGTCACAGTAATAAACCTTTCACCTGCTTACTGCCTTATTTGTAAATCATTCACGCACCTAATTGAGCTGCTTATTTACCTTTAACAATTGACCGTTAACTCGACGGTCTATTACTTGATCCGAAACATTGAAAGTCAGGATCGTAGCACTTTTTCGGATCTTTTAATTAAGATTAGTAAGAATCTAGCGAATAACTTAAAAGCGTTTTTGTGTAGGCTAAAAATGCATTCAAGGTAAGATAATCATATTGCCAAACCCTATAAATAGCCACAGTACATTGCAATGAGTTTAAATGCTAAAAACAACCAAAAAACATGTAAACGTCACTTATACCGATTTATTTCTCTATCATCAAAATCAAATGGAAAACAAGATACACTTAAATGACAGGTGTATTCTCATTTTTAACTAGGGTAGTCAAAACAAGTTTAGACATTATCCAATATGAATAAAACGGCTTACAGGTTCGCTGCATGTATATTTTAGTACAAAAATGTAACAATAATCTTCATAAGAGTAAAATTCAGTGTTACAATGTTTATACGAATTTCAATTTACATCTTGAGGGGCTTTATTTCTTTAGTTTATCTAGAGTATCAAAATAATTAGGACAATAACTAAAGGCGCTAGGCGAGAATACTCACATGATTCTTAAAAACAACAAATGAAATCCAAATTCATCTGCAAGACAGCATTAACTAACAATCAGATTTACACACTGTAATGAGTAATGACAACATTTAGTAACAACCAGACCTACCAAGAGAGGAATGACAGCATCTATTAACCACTGTACCTACCCACAGAGGAAAGACGATATCAAATAAACGCCAGTCCTATACACAGAGGAATGAAACGTATAACTGTAAGTAAAAAGATAGAAGAAAAGGCACATATTGCTGTTCTATGGTCCGCTACATAAATACAAAACATTCGAAAACTGCAACAAGGACAGAACAAGGCCGATTAATTTCAACTTACTTATATTCAAGGCAGATGACTTCGCTAGCTTCCTAATAATAGTGACGAAAGGTGTGCAATCATTTGCAAAGCACAGATACGATATTACAATGATACAAATGAAGCAAATGACAGAATTAACAATCATTGAAAAAACAGAATGCATAAGCTAGTGTGGAAAGAGCTAATGGACAGGTAGACGGTTTAAATATTACTTAAAACAAAATAGTCTCAAGCAATCTCTCTCACTTCATGTGATGACGTTGCAATGCGTTTACATAAACTGACAGACAAACAGAAAGACACAATTATACGATCAAGTAATTTTGGAAAAGGCTGAGGGAAGTATCGTCAAGATGAAGACAATGTTCTTATATTTACATTAAAAACCATACGATCTATACTACATTATTGTAATTTACATTTTTGAGCAAAACGTTGCATTCACCATGTGTCTGACTTAAAAACATTTGAAAACGCATTATGATTTGCACAGAACCTTAAAATGCAGAGTATACCTGTTTAAAGTTAAATACCTTACCCGTTTCCAGTTAAAGTGATAGTAATGAATGGTCCTGTGTTAAATGCAAAATGTGAACGTGGTAAATATGCTCGCTAATATTTGTTAATTATGCAAATGTGTAAACAATTGAAAGGCTGTACAAACAACGTTGGTTTTATGGAAATAAAAAAGAAATATTACGACAGAAAAATATTAAGAGAATACTTATTAACACCTGCTGATTTTAGAAATAGTTAAAGTCATTTAGTAATTTCAATAAATATTTCAAGTGATTTAGTAAATTTTATCGAACACAGTTTTACAAACACATTACACTCGAAATAAAGCGAAGCCATTAAGCATATAAATTGTCGGGCAAATATCGAGGACATGACTGTATAGCTGTACACTGCAGTTATCTTCCTGAAACCTATTTTTGTTATTTAAAAATCAGCTATATTTTGACTATAACTAATTCAATCGAGTTTCAAAATATCGATTTTTTCCTTCGATATGACCTTAAAACATAAAAAACATAAAATATGTGTTTATGCATGTACAATGCGATTAGGTAAAACCATTACAAAGTAAGGTAAGTAAATACGAGAGCGTTAGTGCATATCAAGTGCAATATGTCAATGTAGTATTAAAGTAGTAAGACACATGAAAACAAAATTATGAAATCATTAAAATACATTATTTTGAAATGACTTAAACCGGCAAAACTGTTCTATTATTTCTGTTCTTAACTAAAACACAACTACTTATTACTTGTAATAGGATGGTTTACTATTGTTGGTGCAGTACATGCTTTTACATGCATTCATAAGAGTAACCCATTATAACAATAAAAAAGATAAAATAACTTAAACACCGGTACATAATCATATACATCATTGAGCACTTGCAATAATCACTCGATCATGAACCACAGGCACCACATGATACATACAAATGGATATCTTTATTGCTCCATACAGCTGTATGTGCATTAAGAAATCTAACAAAGTTTAATGCTTGTTATTTCGTTCTAATAAAGTACGCCTGTATCTTCTTCCGTGAAATGAATGGACTTAATGTGGAGCAACGGAACTGTTTATATAACTTCATTATTCAAAAACAATTTTTACATATAATAAGTATACCAGCAGAGAGGACAATTAGAGGACTGTTGATAACAGTTAAGCAAACTCACGTTGACAAGTAAGTATCAGCCAGTCAAAGAAAGAAAGTATAAGTACATTTAAGATTTTAATGCACTGGCATTTTAAGAAAAATAACTGCACCAGAACATCAGTAGTACCCCTCGATAAAGACCGCGAAAAACCTACCAAACGTTCGTGTTTTTATCTATCCAAAACGCTGGCAATGTAACAGAAAGAAATGTTATAGTAACGCTGATCTTTATTCTAGCATAAAACGTGCTGTTTTTGCCTATTTTGCCGGTGTTATAACAGGAGGAAAAATGTGTGTTAACGGGGAGATTAACGCGCCGTTGTAACCCTTTTTATGTATGCGCATTACAGGGCCATTGCAAACAATGGACCTTTCTCAAAAGTCTTTCATCAAGTAAGGCGTCAACAGTTAAACTGCTGGTGACGTCATAAATATGACGTAAACAACACGGACGTTGTCTTGCGCATTGTTGAACGTCGTACCAGTAAAAGCGTTTCATTCTTATTGTTTATGATTTTTTATGCTAGAATCTGCAGAAACCCTCGGGGTATGGTGGTGCCCTCACCCTAACGGGCTCGGGCACCAACCATCCCTCGGGATTCTGCAGACGTTATAACACGAAAAAAATGTGCGTTTACCCTACAAAATATTAAAATGTAAATTAATTCTAAAACAAGATTATATCGTTAGCTGTTTCAAAATCTCCGGTAGGGCCTTTATAATGTGGAATCATCACGTAGAATTATGCTGTATTTCCATCAATTTTTAAAATGTTTGCAACAAGGTGTGTGTTACATTAGGAATTTCGAAATATTTTTACACTTGTCAACAGTCACGTACATTCCGTATATCGGTATACAATGTACAATGTATAAACGTCTGTGTGCTCCAGTATTCAAAAGTGTGTCGCATATATGGTAGAAGTGTGTTTATCTATTCGTCGATATTGATAAATGTTTTAAGGTGAAATATGGAATGTTATTTTTATATTTTTCAATAAATTGTGCCGTAGGTACGCTTGTAAAACAGCAGTATTGCATGTATATTTATGTATTATTGACAAATGCTTAAAAGTGCAATGCTGAATTTGTGGCACATAACAACTGGCATGTCAAGATTTAACGTTTAAAGCGACAGCACTCCAAATTCTTAGTAAATTTTAATTTTTTGGTAAAATCAATATATATTCAATTTGTCAGCATCAAGATTATTTTTCTTTGTGTAAGAGCTAAAAATAAAGGTAGAAAAAAAATATTTACCCGAGCCAGGTTTTGAACTCGGATCTTTGCGCTTACAAAAAAATTACAGCGGCTTAACCTACTACACTACGAATTCAGCTGATTTGATGCGAGTTAAAAATATTGATATACCAAAGAGCCCACCCCGTTAGTCACGGGGTGATATATTCTACAATAAAAGTAAGCAAAACAACACATTTTAATTGTTTCTTTTCTTAGAAAATTTGTCACGTTATCATAATACAATGCCCCTGATACAGTAATGACAATTGTTTTCTTGAAATTGAAAATTTTCTTTTTTTAGCGTAACTTGTCCATCTGGAGTGCAGTCGCTTTAACAGGGAAATGCTTACATATATTTATTGAACAATTTTACTAACCTTTAAAGTACATTACGACAATGATCGATCATTTTGGGAAGACTTTACTGATGTGATTCAATTTGCATTGTTGACGCTTCAATATGGAAGAATCAGGACATAAGGAATTACGAAATATTTTGTCTAGTACGTTGGGATGTGTCTTTTGCATGACGTTATCACATAATCAGTGTGAAATTGATTACATCCCTGAAGTTTCAGAAAGGTTTTTAAAAAGTGAGGAATATTTGACTTTCAAAAATTCAATATATAACTTAAAAGAAAGATGTGCACTGAACATAAGTAAAATAGAAGCAGGTATTTCAAGTATCAAAATAACCTGTTCAGGTATTTTATCTGCCGTGAAGAAAACGAAACAAGAAATCATAGACATTCTAAATAAGTTTGAAAAAGAACTCGAGGAAACAGTAGCAGACTATAGGAAGAAAAACGTGGAGGCAACGGATTATATGAAGAAGGAATATAATTCTGTTGTAAGAGAAACTGTAGCAACGGATTCTGCAACTAGTAACATGAAGAAAGACAAGCAATTTAATTCTCTTTTCTGTGAAGTGAAGAATAGAGTACAATTTGCGGATCTATGAACTGTCTAGAGCATATTCCATTGGCGAGTGCATATTCCAAAAGAACCCTGAGCTAAGTACATATCTTACAAAAGATCATTTGTTTGGTATAATTTGTATCAAGGACACCGAGCTTGGTTCATGTAGTTCACCAGAAGTATTGTTAAGAAAGCCTATCGACAAAATAAACATAAAAGCTGGAGATGACAAATACACGTGTTATGACACTGGACTAGCTTTCATGTCAATTGACCAGCTTGCCGTTGCTGATATGTCATTCACAAAATAGTAAACTTGTTCGTCTTTGGAACAATCCGTAAAATTGAGAGAAAATCTGCTTTTTTCAGAGCGGTATTGTTCACATATTATAAACGGCACTGGACGTGTTTGTACAAATCGTTCATGGCGTTTCTTTTTTATATAAAATAATTACACTATGACATCATAAAATAACGCGGTATTTTATTTCAATTATGTTGCAAACAATCAAAAACGCTTCATGACAATATATTTTGGTGAGGAAACGACTCAACAGACAGTAAAAACGTCATACGATTTTTAAGAATTCATTACTGTAACACTGTATTCGACAAAAGTTTTAGTTATCATACTTAATTACCAAAGAATGCCACTAACCTAATATGGATTTTATCAATGACTACAAGCTCTATTTCCTTGAACAGTTATAGTTTGAGAAATGCCTCCAGTAAAAATACTTGATTAGGAAAACGGCGCAATAAATATTTAACAGAGCTGCGAAGATTCTAATAAAGATTGTTTACAGAGCGTTATTATTGCTGTCCATTAATATATGCATATATAATCAACTGGAATATGAAATAAAGAATTTTTTTTTAAATGATGCTAGTTTGCAGTGTGTTTTCTATTGTTTGCTCGGGGAAAATAAATCTACTCGTTAAAATGACAAATTATAACTCCTGAATTACATATTCCTTAGTTTAGACCTTGAGGAAGGAGTAAAGTTATCAATCATCTATATTGTTATGCCTAAGGGCGAACCTGTTATTACGTAAAACTGACAATGGTTACGCATTTGCCCACATATTAAATAACATTGAAAGAGGATTAATATTTTGCTTTAATTTAGACTGCCTTGAACTCGCAAAGACTGACAATTAATTCACAATAACCTGTTAAGGCAGGAATGATAACCTCTCAATTAATACATTTCATTGTGTGCTCGATGTCTATAGCTTCTGGTTGGAGCGGAGCTTTCCTGAACATGGACAACAGTTTTCCAGAACTGTGTTTGTGCTGAAATTTCGTATCCGTGCAGCTATGTTCCTTTAATGTAAACAATACTTACTAAGATTATTTACAACAAAAGCGTTTTAGGAACTTCAAGATTGATTTGAGTTGAATAAGATCGCCTGCAAATGTGTATACTTAAATAAAGATGATATTTATTATTCCTTTAGATTTAAAACAGATTTGTCCATACTGTAATACACGTAGTATGCAAATAAAAGACAAAACATATTTGTCTTCAGAAAAAATGTTAGAAACTTATGGCTTTTACAATTTTGCATTTACCTGTTCCATTTGTTGTTGTTTCTTTTTTTTGCTTCCGTTACAAGGATGCTTATGGCTGATGACAAATACCATTTTGTGGGCTTATCAAAACTAATCACATGCATAAAAAATGTTGCCGTGCGTCCCAGATTCGCAGTTGTACGCATTGTTGATGTTACCGGTGCTCTAGATGTCTTAGATTTGCACATTCTGATCAAATAATTCAGTTGTCAAATGGTTTGATGTTGCAAAGTGTTGAAAAACAAAATTAATTTTCTGTTAATTTTTTTAACAATGCACATGCAAATATTGAGAAAGTCCGCCATTGTACGACCAGATACAAAACCTTCCATAAAATTAAGTCAAACTCCGGGTAACGTTCCGACAATTGCGCAGGATGAATACATCAAAGGCTATTGAATTGGGGTATTAGTGAATGCAACATTCCAATTACGCATAAGCCCGAGCTTCAATGTACCTAAGTGGTCGTGTTGGTTATGAGGTTTACATTCCAACACAGACGACCTTTGTTAAGTCCCAGTTTGATCAATATGGGTATATCTTTGCCAAGACAAAACGCTTCACAAGCGCATCGGCCAACAAAAATTATAAAGTGATGTTGTAATGAAAAGTGCAAAAATGTTTTGGTTACAAATTTAGAAAAACTAATAAACCATTATTGCAGTCCTTTCTTTTCAACTGCGATTTGTTTTGTCACACTCGCGTTAAATACCAACAGAGAAAGCTTGCTTGAAAAATGTTTAAGAACAATTTGGTTTAAGCCAATTCACCCCAGAGATATAAATGTCATGCCATAGTACATAGGTTATTCCATGACTAATTAAATCAATTCACATCTTGCTAGGCTATCTAGCCAATAAAAAGAAAATAAATAGCTGTATAAATATTTTAAACTATTTTCTTGTTAGAGCGTAAATGAGGGAAAATCGTAAAATCAGATTTGTTAACGAATTTAGTTCGTCAAAAATGTTTGGAAGAAATAGTTGTATTATGTTGCTTTTGCAGTTTAGTGTAGTTTCTAGTAATAATTTAGGAGAATGTACAAAATTTGATCTAAAGCAAGAATGTTTAAACAAAAGGCTTATAGGTCACAGCTTTTTTGCAACAAGAATCAATCTCCATGATTGCATTAGGTACTGTATGTATCTGTCCGTCTGTAAGTCTGTGGATTATGACATGCCGTCACAGTTGTGTGAATTGAATGATGTTGACAGCTTATCCGTCCAGGAGTCAGAGTTCGAGACTCAAGCTGGAGCAATTTTCAACGATGTCCTTGGGTGGCCAAGCGTATGTACTATTAATTCGTTTTGTTTATTAAATTTGTTTCTTTCTTTTTTCGATATATATTTATTTATTTCAAATACGCCTTTCAAAAAAAAAAAAACTCACAAAAAATGAGCATCATTTGGTAAACTCTGTAATAATCCATGGACATACTTACTTTTACAGAGAATAGCTGAGTATGTTCAACTAAAGTCAGGCAATTTCACAAACCATAAATAGCAAACAGACAGAACATCTCAAATCTGAAGTAATCAAAAATCTTATTAATGAGAGAAAACTTGATAGCAAACAAGACTTTAAAGATTTATTCATCGTATTTGTTTATAAGGAGATGGCAGGTAGCTGCGGTATCAGACCATGTTCCCCGCAACAATTGTGTGTTGCAACAGAACCACACCAGTGCATAGATATCAGTAAGTAACTTTGATTTCTGCTTAGTCGATTATATCTCCAAGGAAATATTTCCCAGCGCATTCACATATTAAGTAAGTGTTTCTGAATCCATATCGCTGGATATTTTGGCGAGGAATAATTTTAGGTACCTGCGTATCAGTTCATCAAAATATAAAGTGGAGCAACTTCAGGCGATATTTATCTCGCAAATGTGAAAACGGCCTGTAAATACAGATTTTAAAAGCAATTGCTTGATTAGCTTCGCTTATATTATCGAAGAGATTTGAATAGTAAAGTCATACACATTGTGTACTTAAATATCGCTTTGATCAAAGAAAAGAGCAATAATGAACTTCGAACCAATCAAGAGGTCGTTGATGAAATCAACCTCGTCTGTTACAATTCATTCCTTTGACGCTACATCTAGAGAAGGAAAGAACTCCACATATCGAGTTATCAACTTAAGCCTGTTATCGGCAACGTTTTTAACATATTAAAACATTATAACATACTGTAATTGCAAGGTAATGGTGATAAAATGTTTAACCACGTTATTACAAAACAACTTCATTTAAACACATGTGGCAAAGACTTATCAACTTATTTATTTTGCACACATGTTAATTTCAAGAATGTGACAGTCAACACCCTATCAAAAATGGTGTTATAGAGCTGATGGAATCGGAAAAATCCTTTCTCCTTGATAAGGCGTCTGTGGTATGTAATAGTGGATATGTTTCAAATCAGACCGAGATCATTTGCCAGGCACCAGAGAAACTGGAGACATCAACGTGTGTGCACGAAGGTAAGATCATCGAACTATCTTCTGTATACTGCTTTCTAAAGAACTTGATTTGATGTGTAAACACGTTGTTTTTTTTTTTGGGGGGGGACATGCTCATTTATCTAGGGGAATTTTGCAATTTTAGGTGTAAACCTTTTTAAATGTTTGTCAACTTATTCTTAATATCGGAAAGCGGACATGACATTAACAATCATTCTTGAATGCTAAAATATGTCTTTGTAATCACTATCGCTCAAGTAATTGGAAATTTTCAAATTTGTAGCACCAACTTCGTTGAAAATCTATACTGATTGTGTAAAAAGATTAAAAAATAATATTTAATAGTCTAGCATTTATGACATACGAGTGCTTGGTTTCTATTCTATTCAGTGTGTTTATGGTTCTGTTTTATAACAGCCCAAACTTACTTTAATGAAATAAAATATCACAGCGATGCTAAAAGAATGTAGAGGTTATTTTTGGTAAACAATGTTACATGCAACTACAATTAAAACATGTTTATTATTAAATGTTAAAGAAAAAAATCAATCCGCTTTTTAAATCTAAACTCGTGCCAACCCCCAAATCTCGTTATTTTCATTGGCTTACCGGCAAAACCGTTTATATTGAAAGTATCCAAAAGGGTAATATTACCTTGTTTATCGTTGAAGCGTTACCGGTTAATTTATGCCTATTAATTAAAAAATATATAGGAGAAATCTCATCAAAAGGTAACAGAATCATAATCTAACATTCTTTATTATGTTATTTAAGTGAGTTACATAACTTCTTTCCACTTTATTTCAATTTGACATTTTATCACAATAGTGAATATCTTTATGCTTCCTTATTAGTTTGCAAAAGCTTTTCGGACAGCAAATCATATCGCCTTCAATAGAAAAAGATTCGTTTTACCTTTACATAGATATAATTAGTAATTATATTCGTTCCCATACTTAATAGTTACAACTGAGATATTTTTTTATATTTATTACATGTTAGTTACGTATTGCAAAACTACATCTGTATCTAGATTGTTTTTTTTTGTATGTCTCCTTGCTTCCTAAATGTTTGAAAATAAACAATTTTAACTGTTTAAAACAATTACGACTTTTGTCACACGTTCTTCACAATTTAACAAATCCGAAGTGTTATGACTGATTTAATCTATAATCACATTTTGACCTGTTTGAAGATTTTACAAGATTTATTGAAAAGTAAAAGCTGTGTAGGAGTAACATTTTGCGTTTGATAATAACTATGAAGCAGATACAGTTCTTCCATTTTAAACTTTCAAAATGTATGTCATTAAGAGTACTTTTTGTTTTTACACATGTACTTGATTTATTATATTTACAGGGAAAACTCTGATGATACTGTCTCCCTTTTTTTGCGATATCAAAACATCATGTTCCTCATTTGCGAGTAAAACAATACCCAAATCAGCTAATTAATATGTTATGTTCGGTACTGAAATATAGTTCTTTGTTTTCAGATCTCATGGGTCTTAAATGCACCATAACTGGAACATGGGAAGAGGCTATTTGTTTGCCAGGTAACTTGTTAGTCACCTGTATACACATTAACTCATAATCATTCAATATTAACTGTTACATGTACGTCTCAACAATGACTTCAAATTCCCATTATTACTATAGATGTTAAAATGGTCATTTACGTTACCAAGAAAGATTTCTTACGGACAAACTTCAATATAATTTACATAACAGTCCTTACGTATCTTTTAAAAATCATCAGTACATGCTTAAAATGTATCGTATTTTTATTTTATTTCAATTTTGTAATATTGAAAAAAAGAAAAAAAATGGAGCGCACCACTTTTTTTTAATAAAAAACGATATGAATTTAAAAGACAGGTATGCTTGAAAAACATTTAGAATAAATTGATATCGATGTTTGCATTTTTCATTAAAAAATAATTATATCCTGGAAAGTTTTTTTAATAAAAAACGATATGAATTTAAAAGACAGGTATGCTTGAAAAACATTTAGAATAAATGATATCGATGTTTGCATTTTCATTAAAAAATAATTATATCCTGGAAAGTTTTTTTAAAAAAAACGATATGAATTTAAAAAGACAGGTATGCTTGAAAAAACATTTAGAATAAATTGATATCGATGTTTGCATTTTCATTAAAAAATAATTATATCCTGGAAAGTTTTTTTAATAAAAAACGATATGAATTTAAAAGACAGGTATGCTTGAAAAACATTTAGAATAAATTGATATCGATGTTTGCATTTTTCATTAAAAAATAATTATATCCTGGAAAGTTTTTTGTTAATAAAAAACAATATGAATTTAAAAGACAGGTATGCTTGAAAAACATTTAGAATAAATTGATATCGATGTTTGCATTTTTCGTTAAAAAATAATTATATCCTGGAAAGTTCAATGTGATTATGTGGCTATGATAGAACTAGTAAACACACACATTTGATTTCGATTTAATGAATTATACAAAGCTGAATATATTAACATCAATAATAATAAATGTAACTATCAATATGTATGACATCGTCCGTGGCGTGATTTTGGCTATAAAACAGCTTTATCTGTGGTTTTCATTGTTAACCTGGGGAGCCGGATGGGGAATTAATTTGCATGATAAATTAACAAGTCATAAATTTCTTATTTACTTATTTGTCATTTTACATATGATTTATTGAGTGAAAATTTATTA
>JAFMSR010000019.1:10194270-10225839 GCA_022818135.1 Saxidomus purpurata
GCCAATGCCCCTAATGATACATTTTCTACCATTCATTTTCAGAGGTGAGTCCAGCCAGGACAGTTAGTGTCGGGGCAAGAGTACATCATAACAATTGTTCTGTAAGTATTTCATTCCAACTCATGTCGACAATTCCCACATGTACATAGGCTTTCGCATTGAAAAGTAATAGAGGATGTTTGTTTGTTTTGAGCGGATATGGAACACATCTCACCGAGAAGTGATACAAATGTGATATTTTACGAACGCGAAGCGCGAGTTAAAATGTAAAAATTGTATCACTTTGAGTTGAAATGATTATTTATTGTCATAAAAAAGGAAAATTAAAAAAACAGGATCTGAAAAGTTCTGTTTTGCACGGATGTGAACCGTAAAAACATATGTTTAATACCTGCGCTCCAATAGTATTTCATTACTTTTACTTACGGGCAGTATCTGTCGTTTCTGGGAAAGACCACTACGATCATCCTTTAGAAACTGCCAACTTTCTGACATAAAGAGACATGGTCAGTAAAATGTATCGAACACTTGCCCCTCAGTCAATGAGAAGTAACAGTGATTTCAAGTCAGCTACTCTAACCACTCGACCACCATGGGAGACAATTGATTACTTTTACGCTCAAACAAAATTTCTGTCCTGAACTTCACCTTTCTTTCACCCATATTTTTTTGTTGAATTAAAATATACTTTTTCATATTATTCGAATAAACTGGTTTCGTAATAGTTTCTGACCTGTTCAGTACAGAAATGTCATTATGCATGTAAGAAGAAAATCAATACATAACTTACATTAAGGTTTTAAAGTGTCTCAAAAAGGCTTTTTAGCATTCTCAATATATTTTACAAATACACTATTTTACCCACATTAAGGCAATACTAGTACTGGCTAGAGTCCTAAAACCGGACACTTTTCAAACATATTTTTCGATAACTCTGACAATTTTTGTATCTAGCAATCAAAATTTTACCAGTAGAAAGTTAGGTTCTTCTCCGAAACAAAAAGTTAACTTGTTAACCCATCAGATTAAAACAATCACATTTTTGAGGCCCGGCTGTGGGGTTACCAAATTGCTATATTTTATTGACCAACTGTACCATGTTTCCGGACAGATAGTTTAAATAGATTTGTTTAATTGTGATGATAGCTTTTAAATTATGTTAAATGATCAATCATTCAACACATTAATGAAGTATCAAGATGCAAGATTTAACATGTGAACTTTTTTGTGCTGGGCCTCAGAAATATTGCACTTGCACAGTCTGTCACTTTCCACTTTTCCCCCGACAATGTAAGCATGCTTTCAGTGACTGACAAAATAAATAGTGAGATTTCTGGTCAAATAGTTACATTAAACTGTTGCTGTTGCACTTTGTGGATGGAAATCAAGTGTCTGTTTGATCAACACCATATGATTGTAAATATTAAGAAAATATTCATGCGTTTAAACAAGTGTCCGGTTTGATGGTCGTCCGGGTTTGGTGGTCCCCAACCAGTAGAGAAAGAAGTCTACATCTTACAATAATTTCGTAAAAAGTTTTACTTTATTCGACTTTTTATCGACATTAAATTGTTTTAATATATTATAGAATGTAGCTTTATCATGTCATATTAAATACTACGTTTATATAACACTCTCCAATTATATGATTAGTTATCTTTCCATACCAATAAACAATTATTATTCGAATCTGCAGTTAAATATATTGCTATATTTATTTTGTTGAATGGTACGATTTACAACACATAATTATGTATAACGTGTGATATGTTGTCATTTTCAGTGGTTGGAGACTGGTACTGTGGTAGCTGTACATTCCGATGGTGAGGTCAACGTGATGTGGAATGATGGAGAGACAGGCGGACCTTACACAGTAAGAACAGGATATGAAGACGTGTCACTCACCGAATCATAATTGTACAAAGTTTGAACTAAACAGAAAATGAGTGTTTGTTACACGCAATGATTGTTTTTGTGCTTGGAATTGGTACACGGAAAGTACCCTTCTTATCTGAACATGAACTTGGGTTCTAAAATTTTAAGAACAATTATTAGACTTGTGTAATATTTGTTACAATCGTACAATAGGATAATCAAAACTAATAAATCAAATTATTAAAACTTGTAGAGGTAAAAAAAACACCAATCTTAAATGCGCTAGATGAGCATGAGTTAATACATGGACTCAGACTGCTGGAAAATGACGACAAAGATGTAGTGTTCTAAAATGAAAATATTACATATTAAGAACAATAACTATATAAAAACGCTTAATTTTGCGACAAATCAATTACAAAAACATCAGAAATGACGCGCAGATTGATTCGGCAACACTCTACGACACATTTCGCCGTTGCTTCACATTGGTGTATGATATACATCAAGGCATGTTGAGTAATTTTGCAGGATTAAGATTATGCATACACGTCCCTAGTTTCTTGTTTCCTTGGTTTATCTAACAATCTTAAATTGGTCCGCGATTTTGTTACGGAACTGCATTGTCCCTTTTTGTGTCCTCATTTATTTGCTAATAACGCATTCTATTCATTTAAGTGTATTGTCATATATTTACGACCGATGTCCGCATGCTTCATTGTACGAGACACGTCTACAGAAACTGTACCGAACGCAGTCTCTCCAGACCCGTAAGAATCATTATGTCGAATAGAAGTATATATAATGTGACCCAATGTTGCTTTTACCCGGGCCTCATCCGGTATTATGTAAACACGTATTCCATACCGAAATCCTCTTTCGAAGACGACATATCAGGAAAGCATTAATCGACTTTACGTGCTATCAAACCGCTGAAAATATTTTGTTAATTATTCAAGACGAAAACCCATACCAAGACTTTGAAAAAAACAGCAAAGCACATTCTTCTAATTAACGCCTGTTACGTCTTTGTCTGAATATTAACAAAAACATGTTTACTGTCATGGAAAAGAAGTTGTTTGGCAGGTAGGGGGCTCTAAAATGGTAGATAAAAACCCGATAAGAGATTTGTGTTCGTTATTTACCTTGCACAAACATGCGGGATATAATACAATATAGTTTAATCAATTTTTGGAAAGCCTTTCAAATTTACTTTATCCTCACCACGATGAACGCATTAATGAAGCTACTTTTACATAAGATCTCACGGAAAAGTCGTTATTTTGCCTTTTTGTGTACGTTAACTCTTAATCCTGATATAATATATCAAGTAATGTTGAGGCTCTTACGGCAATCAAACTGTAACCTACATTTTATTCTTTACTTGGTTTCAAAACTCTATAGATATTTATTGCTACACTCAAGTTTAGGAATGTAAATATAATAAACCATCTTAAGAGTTTCATCAGAGTGTTCCTCATTAAGGGTTTTAATAACAGTAAGTCTTTCTTTAAGCCAACTTCAATTCATGAATCCAGCAGCACTTTAACTGCGATAAATGAAAATTAGGGGCTAATGAAAGTTTAAGGACTAGTTCTGCCGAAGAATGTTATGTGTATATATGCAAACAATTTATCTTGAATGATAAAGCTACATTTTGTATTTTGCATTTCATTATGATAATAAATGTTTAGTATTTAGACTGGCAGAGATTCTACTTTTGAACTTAACCATATCGATGCTTTATCGATGTATGTATGTGGTACTTAATTATATGATAACAATGTCTGAGCATTTTGTATAATATGTATGTTGTACTGAATGTTCTAATCCTTGAAATCGAATCCATCATAACGGCAAATTATGCGCAGCTCGGGTATATATTTATGGTTTTACAACTCCCGCATAGCAAAAGACTGATATATTAGATAATTTACGTTTGTCGGTGTTCCTAAGGATTGCACACTTCCTGTTTCAGTAAGTCTATCTTACTTTGCTATTATAAAAAAAATACTTTGCTACTTTATTTATCATATATTTTCGATTTAATATCTTTAGGAAAGTTGTACAGGTCACAGCCAATTTCGCCGGAAAGACATATTCCTTGGGGATGTAAGTGATACGAGTTATTTACAATGGGACTTTTTAGATTAAATGGTCCACCGTGTTTAATAAACTCAGCAATAGCTAGTCAAATAAATAAAAATGAAGACGCGGCAATGCCGCCAAAGTAGGTTTAAACGATGCCTGTAGGAATTGTAGAATTAAAAAAACCCAGTCAACTTGACTCCCCCCTCTGCAAAGAAATGTTGTTTGTTGCCTTAACAATCTAAAAATTGAAGAAATAATTTTTGTTCTTAAATTTATTTTAGTAACAGTGACCTTGATCTTGACCCTAGTCACCTTGACCCCAAAAATGTGTTTTGCTCAAAACAATTTAAAGACTAAAACAAGATTACAATCTATTTTTAGTAACAGTGACCTTGACCTTGACCCTAGTGACCTTGACCCTAGTAACCGGAAGCTTCCTCTACACGCAAGCTACCTCAATCCAAGTTACATTACAAGTGGTCACTCCTAACTCAAGTAATTGAGGGGAAACCATTTTTCTACTGTTAAAAACAGTGCCCTTGACCTTGACCCTAGGGACCCCAAATTTATTCCCAAGCTTTCTCTCTCTGCAAGCTACCTACACACTGATGTCATTGCAATTGGTCACTCCTAACTTGAGTTATTGAACGGAAACCATTTTTCTATTTCTAGTAACAAAAACCTTGACCTTAAGCCCAGACACTGTGGCCCTAAATGCAACTTAAAGCTTTGTCTCCACGCAAGCTACCTACAAACCAAGTTTCATTGTAATTGGCCACTCCCAACTTGAGTAATTGAGCAGAAACCATTTTTCTATTTTTAGTAACAGTGACCTTAACCTTAATCCTAGTGACTTCAAATGCAATCAAAAGCTTTGTCTCTACGCAAGCTACCTACCGACTAAGTCCCATTGTAATTGGTCACTCCTAACTTTAGTTATTGAGCGGAAACCATTTTTCTACCTTTAGTAACAGTGATCTTAACCTTGACCCTAGTGACCCAAAATGCAATCTCAAGCTGCGTCTTAATGCAAGCTACCTACACACATGTACCAAGTTTCATTGCAATTGGTCACTCCCCACTAAAGTTATTGAACGGAAACCAATGTTTGACGCCCGACATACGACATCGCCATTCTAATAAGCCTGCTTAAAAAGACGACGTATCTTCCCAATACTGAATATAACCTTTTCTATTTATATATAGCAATTTCTTTGACTGTATCCCGATGCCCACCAATTGTTTGAAATACTCTTTACTTATGACATGTCTGTTATTTGGAGTGTGAATAAATAATCTTGGTATACATACTAAGAAAAGTTATTTCTTTCTTTCGACTTAATGAAAATCAACATATCTTGTTCACAATCTACGCTCATTTCATGACCACATTGCAGGCATACAAACACGAACTGTTTCAAAAATGAAAAACTATTCACATCTCTTTATAAATGAATAAAAATGATTGTGCATTTTTTTAATACCATACTTTTTATGAATTAAAACTGAATCATTTCCTTAGATTAAACTGTTTGAAACGTATCACAGAAACAACAGGTTCAAACAAATATCAGGTAATAACTGATCTCGCCCTGTGTGTAGGGAAAGTGCCGGATTATAAACGTTTAAGGCATCAACAACTGTTAGAACGCGTGATTCTCGAAGAAAATTGTTATTGAGTCGGTTTTAAGTACATCAGTAATTGCCATAATATTGATAGTTTCTGCACGATTCTGAATTTGATTTTATGTAAGGATAGACATGTGGCCAGCATATTTCGGTGCCATGTAATTGGGCAAAATATGTATGATAAAAGATTAAAATCATTGAAGTTGTGTCGCTATATATTTGTCAGTTTGACAAAAAGGGGGACATGGTAACAATCTTTAAGACTAGTATCTGTCTTTCTCTGGTCCGACCCATTGTTGTGTGAAATCAATTTATCTATCTTTCATAATGTAAGATTTATATCGTTTGTACGACATAATCCGTGTTGGGTTTGGAAAGATGCAGCTATTGAAAAAGTTCCAGAAACATCACTGAAATTTTACATGTTATGTGTATAGCACCGATACATTGAACCTCGGATTAACGTCTTATTTAAAACAGACTCCGTTATTTTGAGGTGGACAGCGTCGTTCAGACCTACGATCTCTAGACTACCTGCCCGGCTGTCTATCCATTTTCTGGATGTGGTGTATGAATAGTTTCGCTCATTTTGCAGTAAGTGTAATGCCAATTTTATTTACATTGAAGAATAGCTATGTTTTATGTTGCTAACAACTGCTCACTTTAAAACATAATATTTTGTAAGATTATATCAAATTAGCCTTATATAATTATGTAGAACAATTATGATTTCAAATGTCTGTATAATCAAACTTGAAATATTTAATGGAAATTAAATGATGAAATTGTCATATTCAAAATTGCTTGATTCCAATTAATCTGAACGTAATTTTACTCCTGACAAGGAGACAATTTGTTTAAAATGCTTTAAACAGTTACTGAACTTCAAGTTTAAAAAAGATAATTTTAACACATTTTACAAAACAATTGCACAAATTACAAATCCACACAATAGTGTGGTGTCTAAGCATACCGTTAGTAAGAAAGGCTACCACCTGATGCTTTATCATCACTTCCAAATAGTGAATGAACGCATATGTCAAATTAAACAATTTTCCAAGTCTTGCGTGATTGCAATGATTAAGGAGCTGAACAAAATTATGACAACACGTGCTTTAAATGTTTTTGGTATTGATATATTCAACATAATTATTAGTTTCCACTCATACATACGTCTGTCTTTTAATCACACGTTTATATATGCAGGTCGGGGCATACGTTGCACTAAGACATTCTCAAACATTTTTTGGGGAAAATTAAGACCTTTCTGACATAAAGTTGACAATTTTTAACAGTCTCCATTAAGCAAACATTCAATGTCTTATTCATTGTTCTGTAATTACATGTACATCATGTACAATATTACATGTACACAACAAGCAATCAAAATTGTGTTGATAAAGCATACGCTACAGTATACGTATTGTGAGGGACACAGAGAAACAACTTGGGATTTTACGATAGCTCTTATCATCATCCGTGAATCTTGAAATTAATAGGTTATCTTGGCGATTATATTTCAATATTTTTGTAAGTAAACGGATCGCGACAGATTCTGTCATATAGATTCATAAATATTAATTTCTCGTTTGCGACTTCTGAATTTGTGAACCAAATTTCGAAATATTTCCCAATTTATAGTATTATCTTCAACCTGTAAACTCTCCCAATTTTGAAGAGAGGAGACAATGGTACCCATCCTCAAACAGATTGCATATATAAAAAGTCATATGATAAGGCATACATATATTTATGATGACTATCATCAAAAGTATAGACTCTTACTGTAATTTTTGTTAAAGGGAGATTTTCGTTTGTGACACGAATTCTCTGGCAACACGCACTAATGAAAACTTTTCTCGTACGTATAAGAGGGCATATAAATTGGGAGCATCCGAATGTCATGCGGCGGCCATAATAATCTTTAGCAGCCAAACCTTAAATATTTTATTTAGCTTGGCAACAATTGTTGTGAGTATAAATTCTGAGCAGAAACTCAGTAATAAGACCACTAATTATAGTGATGGCCAATACATGTATGTGACCACGACACACTACATGCAAGAACATTATATTGAAACTTTGAATTATGAATAATGAATTGAGAATTCAATCAATTTACAAACATAAATAAGATAGGATTACATTCTAAGATTAATAGTTCATACTTCATATTTCACACCTTATACTCACACTTCATACTTCACACTTTCATCTCCAAAGTTAATACTTAACACTTTAACCTTCAGTGTTCATACGTCATCTTTCACACGTTAGGTTTTACTCCTCATCCTTCAAAGTTATAGGTCAAACTTCACACTTCTCATTTTATTGTCAATTGGACAATGACACCACAGGGTATGACGCTTGCGATATTGTGCAGCTGGGCTGCTGTATATACATGCAATTAAATAGGGAAGGACACTGGCGTATTCACACACGACTTATCTCTATTTAGTTGTTGATGCGAAAACTTAATATTGCTTACTACATAATAAAACCCCCTTACTAGTAGGCCACGAATTGTTAAAAATAAAACGTATCTCTATTTCCAGCCTTTTCAGCAGGATAAAAGTCATACTGCATGTTGCATGTAAGTAAAATTAAATGGTTTAAGCACTAATAATGTTGCCTCTCAGAAGTTGAACTAAAACAATATGATCGTCAGTTTGGGATCAACAAGGCCAAGGAGGAGCTTAACTGTGTCAATGATCGTCTGAATACTTTATTCTGTTTCAAAGAGTGTTTCATCATGTAAGTAAATATAAGATGCGAGCTAACCCATTGTTTGGAAAAGAAAAGTATAAAATCACAATAATGGTTTAATAAACACTAATTGTTAGTCAAATATATCAAACGTAGTATGTTTTAAATTAATAAATATTTTCATGACACGATGCATCCCTACATATTTATTCAGTACATTTGACCAATTCTTATTGAAAACTATAATCAAATTCTAATATGTAAATAAGTTATGAAAGTTGAAGTATACAGTATGCATTTTTAATTATAAACTATAAAGTATGAATTGTGAAGTGTTAGCTTTGAGGTGGTGGCGCATTCGCCCCAGGATCGGAAGGTCCCGGGTTCAATTCTCAAGAATGCAGTATGAATTATGAACTATAAAGTGTGAATATGAATTATAAGTGTGAAGTATGAACTACCTTTCTAAATATTTTGTTTGAAATATAAAGTGTGAACTATAAATAATGAATGATAAAGTGTGAAGTATGAAGTCAGCACAAGTATTAGATAGAGTACTGTTTGCGAGAATAATTATGTTATTTCGAGGGGCGTAGCCCCCGAGAAATGACGTAATTATTTGAGCAAACAGTCACTCTATCTGATTTGTATTATGGCACGTTGATAATGGCACGTACGCCATCATGTAAATGTTGATTGACAGCTCACAGGCCGCGAAACATCGTGTGACGTAACAAAGTGGGTGGGATCACGTTGATATTGTTTGGTCACTCTGATCTTTGTCAGTTTCCTTAAAAAAAAGAACGCTAAGAAGGATAGATGAACACTGCATTATGGATATTTTAGAATTGCAGGATAATGTTTTGTTACAGATGGCTAATGAACTTGAATTCAGTCAATTAGAAGAATTAATCAATATCATTCTTTCACATGTTCCTTTAGATCATATGCCGACGACATCATGCTTTCACAAATGAAAACTGCATGATATAAACTGCTCAGGAGACTCGTGTTTCGAGTTCGTGTATATGTTTGTCCACCCTTCCATTCCTCTTAAACATTTAAATTTAAGTCAATTTTACAGAGCTACATCTTTCTTCTTTGGCAATTGTTGCTTGTTTTTGTTTTTGAAAAAAAAATCTGAAAAGTGTTCTCTATTGCAGATAGATCATGTGCTCTATTGTAGATAGAGCACGGTCTAAGCTCCGCCCCCATACACAATGCAAATTATCACAAATACAGTACAGTGTTTTCCTATACAAATATGCAGTAGCCATGATACAAGTCTTTCGTAAACTTCAGTGCAATGAAGCTTCAAAATTATTGCGTTGTGTGTAGCGAACTTATTGCTTGCAATGCACTGCACAAGTCGGTAGTACAATACCCAACAGAGATTCAGACTTGCTTTGTAAGGAGCATATGTCGTCACTGAGTATGATTGCCTTACACAGTTGTATTTCCAATAGTTACAATGTCCGCCGCATGGTAATGGTAAGTTGATAGGTCGTGGGATGCGTGAAAATTGTGTTAACAAATCAACAAAAACAGACTTTTCAAATATGTGTAAACAAAGTCAAACAAGCAGTATGTCTGTGTATTTTACTCAAATATTATTTATTTCACTCAGTCATTTGTACTTAGTATATTTAATTGTAATAAACTGAATTCCTAAAAAACGATTATAATGTTCAATGTAGAATAAGAACACCATCATACAAGATTTAACATCAATGTCTGTATACTTTGGTCATTATTTAAAATATTGCTCTGATTTATTTTATCGGATTGTCATTACGTAGGCTTCAAAATTTGCTAGATAATAGAATGAAATAAACTTATAATTATTAGAAAGAAAGATAGCGATTAATATACAATTTATCTCCTTGTTCCTTTCCACATGCGTGTAGCACAGAAATATTTTCAAAACAAATCGTGTACTGTTTTATTTGTGTCACGAGGTTGAACACCACATTAATTTTGTTTATATGTTATATGTCTTTGTTCCTAAGTATATGTTCTGTCCATGTCTCTTGTATATATATCTGTTGTATTTGTCAGTATATGTAATATTACAGGCCATACATCCTTTACCAGACCATACATCCTATAAATCCCACTCATTTAATTTTTCTTCATCCACATTAACATTCATCTCATTTCATTACCTAACGACTAATTTTGCATGACGGGCCTCTTTCACGATTTTTGACATTCCCGGGTTTTCACCCGGCGCATGCGCACTTGGAATACAGTCGATATGGCTTACGCCTGACTTTTTCTTCTTTCCACCAGAAATTATTCATTTCCTTGTGTAATTGTGCCTTTGCAGGTAATTAGTTGTTTCATTTCATTTGTTCATCTTATTTGCTTTTCGTTTCATGCTATTTGTTAGCATTGCGCGCCTGTAATATTGTAATGATATGCATTTTCATGCATTGGGCACTTGGAATACAGTCGATATGGCTTACGCCTGACTTTTTCTTCTTTCCACCAGAAATTATTTATTTCCTTGTGTAATTGTGCCTTTGCAGGCCTGGTAAACACATGCCCCATCACAGAACAGAAAGTAAACATACGACATTTGCATATAGCGTATACTATTTAAATGACAATAAATATGTCTATGTTAACGTTAGATAATCAGATAAACTACGTGTTTTTATTAATGGGGATATCATTAGAGATATGTAAGAAACTATATACAATGTATGTAAGAGGAGTCAAACTTTATATGATCAATTCTGCATTATTTTTTTGAAGTGGTCAATTGGAGAATAAAACGTTTGTGACAAAATACATATAAAAACTGTTATATATTATGTTATTTAGTAAATGCAAGGCTTAGTAACTTTATTTTCGCGAGTAAAACGTTAATTAATTTATTGCATGCTTGTGTATTTTATTTACAAATTATATTAATCACAAATATCGAAACCGACCTTTAAAGGAGACCATTAGTAAAAGCATGAGTTCTGTGAATTTATCTTTTTTCAAGACCCTGTATTATTTAAAACAGCGCTTTTCAATATGTTTTTAATATACGAATAGTGCAAGGGATTTTTCTGTGATCACTGTATCTTTGTTTATGTTTAAGATGCTCTTGTCGTGACCCACATTGTATCATATGCAAATCCTGATAACTTCTTAAAAGATAGTATATATGTCTTTTTTAAAAAGAATATGGCAAATTTTAATGTTTTAGTTTTTCAAATGATGTTGTATCATGGACTTGCCAAATTATACGCTGCCAGATGCTTATGAAGACGGCACATTTGGGCCGCAGATATTTCTATAACGTCCTACGTGATAGTTATCAGAAATATTATGCTAATTTGGATTTTTCCTTTCTCTTATTTTCCATAAAACATCCTATGAAAAACGAACAACCTATGTTTAACAAAGAAATTTTATAACATAAACGTACTGAAGGATGTTTTAGCAGAGCCAACTCAAACTCAGCAATAATCTAATACCCCTATCTAGTACTAGTTTCTAGTAAATGTTATATCTATCATATTGTCATATTCTTTAAAATGACTCTTTTACATATTTAAACCATTGAAGTAGTAAATAATAAGTAAGTAATACAATAAGGTGGTAAGTTGGGGCAATCGCCTTATCTCTACTTATTTGTTGGGCGATAACGCGAAGTAACGATGGCAATGCGCGACGTTACGAAGGCGATATGCTTAGTTTTGTTGGCGATGCGCGAAGTCACGATAACGATGGTTATGATGGAAGAACATTACATATCGTCACTTGGCCTATCGCCAACCTGACTTCGTGTATCTCACATCGCCACCTTGATTTCGCGCATCGTCATTGTAACTGCGCGTATTGTCATCGTAACTTCGCGTATCGCCTATTGCAATCGTCACATCGGGACCTCGTGCAGACCAGCGAGACGTATCGCTTCACTAAGACATAATTATTCATTTTCTGTTCTGTAAATATCAAGAGTTGATGCCTGAACATTATTATTGAGAATATGATGTTGACAAGCAAACATTGTAATAGATAACTATAAATAATATGTTAGAGTTTATCTTGATGTATTTACTTAATGTCTGATTAAATGTTGCCTTTGATATTGTCTCATTAAGCAGATGTAAAACATAAAAGGAGTGTGTATAACTTAAATTATCAGTTGGATTATTTTAATACTGCTTGAGATATTTCAAAAAAGGAAATGCCAAAAATGAAAATATTACAAATACTGATGCACCATTTCTGTTTTAAACGTTTTGCCTTCATCCGTATTTTTTAAGTAAACCAGAAAATCATGGTAGAGATTAGCGATGAAAAGTCGCGATAGAAGATACAATGGTGATACGCGAATTCACAATGGCGGTGTTCGATATTCGAGAAGGCGGTGGCCCTTACGGAACACCGTAATAAACTCAATTTGTTTTCCCTGATAATAAAGTGAAAACTATTATCATGAAAAGGAATAAACCATCAAAATTTCCTTCTGACTTGTCTAATATGATGCAAGCAGTATTGTACATGATAAAGCTGAGGTATGGATTTTCGAGATGTGTTGGAATAAATTACTTACAAGACCGTTGAGACGTACTCTTGTCCCATCACAAACTATTTTTTCTGGACTCATGTCTGAAAATAGATTGGTACAACATGTATCATTAGGGCCATTTTCCTTTGATGAAAGGTTTTGCTATAATTTCGTACAGCGGCAATGCTAAAGAAAAGGAAAATTCCAAGCGTTGTGAACTACATGAAAATTCTTACTGGTTCGTGCGATTTCATTTTACGAAATATGTCGATAACAAGTATTAAGAAGGTCCGTTGTAAATGTAAACGCAATGATATTGATTTAAAGAATCGATGCTTTTATTGTCAGCTTTGATAAATGGTATGAAACGATGACTGATTCAAAATCTCACCAAAACATGTACATATTTCCCTATTCAACATGCCTAGTTATACTTGTAAGGTATCGATATGGGGCTGATAAAAACGCACATGACGGAAAGCAAATACATAAATAGTGCATGTTTATATGTGTCTTAGGGCCTCATTGGAAATAAGACTATATATTAAGACCTTGATAAGACTGCTGTTATATGTGTACTGATAATAAATTATGTAAAACTATCTGTATGACTATGGAAGTTAAATTCATTGTCAAATGTACTGCTAGTATAACACTTTATATCGATAATGTTATCATTATTTATTATCATAAAAAATAATGAGGGAACATATTGATGAGAGCCATACATGAACATAAAGTTTACAATTAAATTATACTTGTTCAATATTTTCGCTTCTTAAAAGAATTCAACACAGATTCACTCCTCACATGTAGAAACTATTTTATAGTGCATGTATTGCATCTATTTTATATTACGGATGTTTAACTTTGTACAATGTACGTGTACATTTGTATCATGATAATATTTCGGACATTAGCAGAATAACCACTCTACAAAAATGAGCTACATAGATTATGTTAAATAAACTACTGCAAACGCACGGCACTGACATATTTAGAAGTATGAAACGGTTATTTCGTCCAACATCAAGCTGTTTGATAGGATCAATGGTCAGTAGAGTGCTACATTGTCTTGCACCAACATATTTAATGTATATCATTTGTCTATAAGAAAATAAAAAAATAGCCTACGATCGTCTACAAAAAAATAACAACAAAGCTTAAAATATCTCAAACTAATTATTTAAAACTATCATTTGGTAACTCTAGTGTGTAAGTTTAGAATGATATTGCTGTTAACATAAAAACGGTGTAAACCGATTAGTACATGTAAGTGCTTTTAAGCTTAAATACAAACTACATTTAGTCGTGGTGTTGTTTGATAAATTAAATGTAGTTGTCATACACATTTAAATGTGTGCACCAAATCGCACAACAAAATCTTGTAAACGAATATTACAAACATAGTGTGTCTGTCATCAGTGTTATTCATGTGTTACCATTATACATGTTGATGTGTGTTTTATAGTTTTACCATTTGTACGAAATATGATTGTGTATGAATGCGCATGTGTGTAAATTAGTAGTAGTAGTCCATCTTTTTGAGCATCTGACCATTTAAACATAGTGTAACAAACTCATCATTGCAAAAAGGAACTTGCATTAAACAGAACATAACTTACATCATGTATAAAAGCAAAAACACATTTTGCCGGTCAATCTGAGATGGTATACATTTTCTATGAGTCATGTCAGATAATTCATGGTAAAAAGGGAAAATATACAATAATAATTTCTTTTCTGCAGATTGGATAGCTAGCTCTTCTTAAGATATCCCCAACACTCAACACTGTTTAATGTTGTCTTACCTATACAATTTTGTTACTACATAGCTAACGGCTGGTTATCTTTTAGAAATCATGTTAAAATGTAATAGGAAGTACGTAATGTTTGTGTTAATTTCAATATTAAATACAAAATGATACTTTGAAAAGGGACCTATATGTTAGATATGAACTTCTTCTATAATGAATGATAGGGCTTTAAAGCAAAGGTACCTTCGTGGATAATACTTTCCGACGTGTGCAAAGAACTCTATTCGATTATTCAACACAACACGGGCAGAAAAGAAATTACACCCTTTTATATTATACTGATTCATCTCAATTTATGGTCTCCGATGCAATAATATATCTCTTCATTACCATTATTGTTTTTACTCCATGAATGAAACTACAAATATAAAGTACATTTACCCTTTACTGTCGTCTCAGTTTCCCCGGCGTTTCTATTTTCAACATTCGCTGTTTGCTCGGTTTTTGTCTCGGTCATGTGCGAAGATTGTCGGCGTGGAACTGTGGTTGGCATGGTCAACGTTCCGAGCTGTTTGGCGGAAGTGATAAAACTTTGCAGTTGCTCATTAGATACAAATTCAATCCGTTTCATATCTTTCGATTTTATCTGTGTAACTGCTTGTTCAATTTCAGAAAGCCTCGGTCTACACTCTATAGTGTTTATGAACAACACGTTGTCTTGATAGATTTCTGTGTTCAACATATTTTTCATTTTCTCGACTTTGGAAGAAAGAACTTTGCAGTCTTGCTCGAGCTTGGTTAAAACTGCGTCATTGTCTGAAATGATTTGTTTTGCCTCAGATATTATATCTCCTTCCATTTTGTCTAAATAATTATTGACATCTGTTTTAAACCTTTTGATATCTCCAAGCACCTTTTCCAGCATAGTTTTATTAATTCTATTGTTTTCCCGGACCGTTTGCTCATCTTTTTTGTGTTCATGTGTTAGTTTTACAACTTTACTAACGAACGTCTTAAAATCCTCGCTTTGTTGAAGATTCTTCGTTAGGTTCCTTATGGATTCAGGAGCGCAGGCACCATGGTCAGGAATCATACAATCACCACAACCAACAACTTCATGTTTGCAACAATAGAACCTTATTGTGTCCCCCCTTGTGTTTACTACACTTTACTGTATCCTCTTCATATCCAGAAGACGGTAACGAACACAGGTCTACGTCAACCAATACGTGATGTCTACATAGTTTCAGCCTTAGATGATGTTTAAAACATGTCTCACACATAAGCTCTCCGCATTCTTTACAGAAACCACTTGCGCTTGTTGTTATTTTGTCTCCCTGACATGGCTCACAGACTGTATCTGGTTTTAAATCACCTGTATCTGTGTCTATTGTTTTACCAGGCACTTCCATATCGACGCGAGCATAAAAATAATTCGAACATATACGTTGCAAACACTCCCTTTATGACAAATCAACAAACCTTGAACGGTTCATGTAAAACGATACCCCTGTTTGTATAACAAAAATTATCGACCGTACTTGTTAATACCATGCGTATAAATTGATAAACATAAGGGCTAAAAGGAGAACGAAATCTTATTTGAAAGATTCGTTTACGTCAAGCTTTAAACCTAAATATGTATATTCATATTTAAATAACCAAAATTTATAATTTGTTGAGTATTCATTTAAAATATGTGCATCGTAATTTTGCAAAGACTGTCTTTTTGGCTATGCTATAAATAGAAGCTCAATGGATTCATTACATGCATAAATTAAAGATGAGCTCGAGAAGACTAAAAACAGACAGGATACCTTTATCGGGATGTATACTTGACATACAATGTGGACGTTGATTTCAACGCCTATATTTCTGTGTGTAGCATTTTATAAAATAAACATTTGATATTCAAGACGTTTTTTTCATTAATTACCTGAAATCATTTGAACACTGGAAAAAAATATATCTTGTATGAGACAGAATTTGATATTGTCATTTTTTCAGCCATAGGCCGGTATTGATTTCACCTTTACTTTATCTCGTTACCTGCACTATTACTTTATCAGTCGGGCTGAGTACCAGAGAGTGAAGATCGTGCTGATAGGAATGTTACACTTCATTTGATTGGTTGTTTGTTTTCAATTATGGCAAGCCAATTTACTATTTAAAGTAGCAACATTCACTGCCGAGACAGCGATATCCTGATATTAAAATATCTGCTAAATGTAGTTATACAGTGCAATTCTAAATTTAACGTGCAGTGAGTGAGTTGTAAATATACATGCATAGCCGTCAGAAATAATACTAGTTTACTCACAATTATCGGTTATAGAAGTTTTCAAACCAGTTATTCTAGATATTGTCTTTGAAATTGTTTGTTTTTATTTTCCTAACAGGTGTTTTGTAGTGTTTTGTGCGGTCTGTTTTATTACGAATTTCACTGTCTTAAATAGTGTTTAGTGCGGTCTGTTTTATTACGCATTTACTGTCTTAAGTCTTGGTCTGTTTGCAGAAAGCAAAACACATAAAAATGTGTAAGTTACATCACCTAAGAACACATTGGCTGTTATGGTCGTGTATGTTTTGAAAAATACTTATTTTGCTTCTTATATCTGTTCCTCTATCAACGTGTTAATTCGAAACCAGATTGATAACAAGAAATCGGATTGACAGTTTTTCTCAGAACTGATAACTACAATGTAGGTGTGTATTTAGCGTATTTTTTACCAGATCAATACAGTTGTGCTACCAACAATAGGCATTGTAAATTAGTTGCAGAAGAGGACAGATAATCTTGAAATACAATTATCCAGAGAAAAAAGTGCTATTAATTTGAAAAAGAAAATCTATGTAAATGGGATTTTGTGCATGTTGTTGTACTTGGCCAGATATAAATCGTTCCTTTATCACCATAAATAATTATAATGAAATCATTATAAACATCCATCATTTATATGTAAGTCTTCAAATTTTAACCTCCATTTGATTCAATTGAGATACAGTGTTTCTTGATGACATGGTTATCGGTAATAGCTGTAAAAATGATTGAACATGAAATTATTAAGTTAACCCAGCATACCGAATACGTCAATTAAATTTAACATCGAATAGATATTTTAAAGAAATTTTAATGCCAATAATCTTTGGTGATAAAATCAAAACATAGTATAATTATGTATATAATATTGTGAGTACACATATGAAATTGACGAAGTCTTAAAATGTCGTCACACATTCAATGGTGTTTTTTGGCAAATATGCACAGCTCATACCTGTATGATGCCTTATATGTTAACACATGTCAGTTATTGTTTATATCGAGGAGATAAATCTTTGTGATTTTTTACATTTGTTCCATGTTTTCCCTTTTTCTACGTTCAGATTATTCAGGGCCGTCCATTAACTAGCAGGCAGATTGTTAAAGCAATTTCGTAATTTTGATAATTAGACCATGTATGTCGTTCGTTGTTGATGGGTAAGATGTATTTACATCTTTTATAAATCTACGGAACTGCATTAGTGACAAAACTTTTTACAGTGCCCTTGTAGTGTTAAAATTTAAACTTCCTTGCACTGCATGTTAGCTTAAGTTTGAATGTACACATTTCATTTATATATGAATGTCACATCGATGTTAAACTGATCATCATGTGTTGAAGGGTGATCTTTCAATTCTATTTTATGAAAAGATAGGAAATCACAGGTGTTTGCTGGTGGTCCCTTAGGTCTGTATCATCGCTGTACTTCTTCTTACACGGCAGCCATATATAAATACACCGTTCCTGTGTCTAGTCAATGTGTAGCGCTGCCCGTTCCTGTAGCTAGCCACTGTGTAACGCCGCTTGGTCCTATGTCAAGCCACTTTTTAGTGCTGCATGGGTAAAATGTGTTAATAATAGTCCTTGAGTTCGGTGCACGGACATATATTATTGTGCGTCACTTTATGATCATTCTGGGCTATAGAAATTTAACTTTCATGGTTAAAGTGATGTGTAACATATAGGACACATAGCGTGAGGTGTATTCGTCCAAGAAAGAGGGCGTAAAAGGTATGCAGACGTTCCTCGTTTTCTTTTGCTCCGTAGTATACCTGCACCCATAACATTTCCAGCGTTTTGAATATTGTGTTCACAGACCTGTGTCCAGTGGTAGTATAATACCTCAAATCGCTACAATGTTGTTGTTGTGATCACAATAGCATCACACTTGGAACATGACGGATCTTAGTGATAATGAAGAATTACGTATTTTCCATGGCAGTTGCCCAACAGCAACAGCAACCGCCGGTTTCAATGCCATGTGTTCATGAATATTCCTGGAGAAAACTTCAATCCCCTTATTTGTACTTGTTACATAAAACATTTGACATTTAGATTCCAAAAATTATTTCCCCTCCCGCCAAGTACATGTATTCCCTTTTGGACACCTAGTTTCATACTGTTTCTACCGTTGCTGTATATTGATTAAGTTGTGGTACTATTATCAACCTCGGTTATAACGGGGTATGGAGGCCTTCACTAAATGAGATTTTACGGTAGTAAAGAGGCAGTCAGAAATGAGGTCACTAGCGTTCATTATCAGAGAGGAATATACATTACAATGACATAAATTCAAAATTGAATGATATCTCCTATACGCAAAACAGTGAAAAGGGATGAATAATCGCATTCCGTTAGTACACACGGCACATTTTCCTAGTGACTACTCACATCAAAACCACGCCGATGAGAGTCATAAATTACATGAAATACACACTGTGTAAAATAACACGCAAAGAAAAAATATTTACTGAAATGTTTTATGGCGTAAATTTAACATAAACTGTCTAGGATTATGAGTGAATTAAAAAAGTAGTTGTGTGCTATATTCACCCATTTACTATATTTTTCATTCAGTCGCCGCTTCGAATTTGTGATTACCATTTTTTTGGTCTTATATTTCATGGAAATACTTACAATTTTCAAGTAGGATTTATACCTCGGACACCAGAAAATACCGTTTTAAATAGGAACAAAGAATCCCGTGTTTGTACAATTTCTCATTAGAGATATCGATAGAGAAATAGAAGTCTGGGCGTTTCCTTAATGGACAACCATAATAACGCCTTGTAACATTATAAAGATTCATAACGCCGTTTTGTTTTTAAATCAAGTATTTTTTTGACGGAGGACATTCAGCCAGATGTTTACAGTATCTTACACAATCCAGGTAATCAGACATACTTTACTTCCTGTTCCGTTTTAGAAAAAGTGCGCATTAACTCGATAAGGCTTCAGAAGGAATTATGACATCACACATTGACAGAGGTATTTCGATGAAGTGTTAGCACCGAAAATTTATGTATGCTCTATGATTTAAGATTGATAAAGTTAACGTAATCTTTAGGTTATAAATTTGGTTATCGGATCTCTACAATGTAGTTAAACATTCCGTAATACATTGTATAAAATACAAATAGCATTGTTATATAATCGGTACATGTTGGTAACAATTTACTTGTATATTTATGGATTTCAAACGTAGTCAAGTGGATAGTTTATGAACATTTTAAAACTTTTTCTAAAAATGAAAGTCGCTGGGGAAATAGCAAGAAACTGCTGAAGAAGGACATTCGAGTCACGATCATGTAGCTCTGTGTGCCTTGCCAAGATGATAATAGCAGAACAGATGCAACCGGGGCATGCCGAGAATGTGAGGAGTATATGTGTGACACATGCTTCAGGCATCACTTAAAAGCCAAATTATGTAGAAACCATGTGCTGGTTGATATAGGTGCCCAGTGCTTAAATGCAGTGAAGACGATATAGAAAAATGCAGGAAGCATAGCAACGAGGTTATTAAATTTTATTGTCGTACGCACGAAGTAGTCGGATGCGGAGATTGTATGGTATTAGAACATACAGCTTGCAGGCCAGAATACATTCAGAATCTGGAAAAGACATTTAGGAAAGACGAAAAGTTCAGACAATTGTTTCAAAAAGTTGACTTGATGGAATCTTTTGGAAAGGAAATTAAGGTAAAGGTAGAAAAGAGAAAGGAAGAAATTGATTTTCTAAATGAGAAAGTTTTGAAAGGAATTAGGGAATTTAGGTCAGAAATGAACGTGTACCTTGACAAGGCAGAGGCAGAAATTATATTGGAAGTAAAGAAAGTAATATCTGAAAATAAAGAGCATTGTAGAAAGTTGGAGCAGGACGTCAGGGAGTTTATAGCAGATATTAAAGATATCAAAAAGAAGTTGGACATGCAGCATCACTCCGGAAATGTCGATTTCATTTACGCGGTCAGGTGTCAATCAGAGATTGAAACAATTGAGAATACGTATGAACATGTAAATCAAAACAATTGTTTGAAAAGACTTGTGTTCGTTCGCGGTGCAGAAAATCTCTGAGATTGTACGGTCAGTGCATGGATTTGGAAGGCTACAAACTGAGTCCTGCAAGGTGAATGAAGGTGAGCAGCGTATATCATTTAAAGACAGAAATAGGCATGCATTATACCAAATAATTACTCAAAGGATCTACAAAATGACATATTTCCTTGTATTTCCTGTTTTGTGTTTCATCTTATGAAGACTATGAATAAGAATAAAAATCAAAATGCGTTGAAAAACTTGAATTTGTCTTTTTTTATTTAAAACAATGATATTTTGTGCCCTGAAATTGATGTAACGCATGAAAATTGGTTATCTTGTTTTTTAAAAATATAATAACACTTGCGTATTTTTTTGAAGTTTTCCGATTTTAGCATTCATACGTTATAATATCAACTATGGGAACTATACTTTTTGACAATAGTCTTACTTTGAACCCTTAGCCCGACGTGTGGATTACTTAGACTCGGAATATAAGTCCTCTTTTTTATATAACATGTTCATATTGTCTGTAAGAATTATGGGTATGTTTAACAATCATGTTACTGTACTGCTTTGTCCACTACAGTTGGTGTTTCCTTTCAGCAGATTTTCGTTCTTGTTCCGCCGAAATACAATCAGTGGGTTTTATCATTGTCAGTATAGACATATTTTGTATCTTTTTTACAGAAATGAAATCTAGAGAATTGAAATCAAGTGACTTTGTTGTTGGTTCACGTGTACGCAGAGGTAGTAACTGGGATTATGGAAATGAGGTGAACTAACTTTCGAAATAGCAAAATAGGGAAATGCGGACAGTTTCGTTATGACAGTGTGCAGAACAGAACTGATCCTCCGTTTTAACCATTTACGTGCATTCCGTCACTTATCAATGCATTACATGCTGCCATTGAAAATTACATAACCCTTATCATGTATTACTGCAGTTCATTTGATAGCATACTCAACATAACTGATATAGAATACACATAGAAATACATTTCAATAATGTCCGTTTACCTTTTGTGGTAGTAATTGAAAAATGTAATAATAGTGCGTATGTTTTTTTACGATGACGTAAGCGCATTTGGTACAAATGAAAAATATCCGTAAACATGTGCTAACTATCATTATACAGTGCATAATTATGCAGTTTTGGAGATATAAACCAGTAAGCCGACAACCATATCATGAGGTTATCAAGAAAAATGTAAGAGCTCTGTTACGGTAATATTGCGCGTCTTTATTAACACGAATAAGTGCATATTTTTCTATACAAAATTAAGAACCATTTTATTACAGACGACAACTCCATAGTCTTTTGTAAAGTTAAACAAGCACTATTTTCGAAACAACGTCATTAACATGTTGGATATACCATACAGATAAATGATGAAAAAGAAAGTACGCATGTATTATATATTGCTGCCAGAGTTACGCCTGAGCTATATTGTTTTCTAATACATCGTTATGCGTCCAATATGAAAATGCTACACGTCCACTATGGCAAGTTATTGACGTATTTTTATAAATATGTGTTCTGTTCTCAAGATAAATATATCATAACTTCATGAAAATTTATATGGAAGTGAAAGAAGCACATGCAAAAACACATACATACATGCGTCAAAACCTTTGCAGATGTGACTGAATTCTACAATAAACACTAAAGGTGTTTCAAGAACGCGTAAGATAAAGGAAACACACCAAACGTTAAAAGGTGATGTAGAGGTTAAGGTGTCGGCCGCTCACCCCGGATATTGCGGGTTCGAGCCCCACTGGGGTCACGACCGTACCTCCTCATAAGTACTGGTCCTTCCAGGAAGCGGACTCGAGAGTGTCTCGATAAGCTGCAAGCTTTCTTCACAATCGAGCTAAAATGAATTAGTATGAACTAAACGTTAAAAAAACATGTGCCTTTCTGAAACTTTACACAGATGACCCACAAAGCGTTGTAGCGTGTTTATGATATAAAGTGTGTTTCAAAACATGTGTACTTTCAGGATGGCGATGGACAAGGAACTGTGATTGGTTTTGGTTCCAATGGTTGGGCACATGTGGAATGGGATGCAGGAGGAGGTGATACATACAGAATAGGCCAGGGAAACACCTTCGAACTGAGTATGATATAACTGCAGTTCAACATACAAGAGAAATGATAATGCGACCATACTGAGTTTATTGAGAGGAAATGTAATGCACAATAAACATAACTGTTGCTTTATCATTTGTGTAGTTACTGCTCTAACCTACCTTTTCTTAATCTACATTATGTAACTGGAAAAGTATATGAGTAAATCAATTGATACTTCATTAATAGGTATAGGACAATGAGAAGAATTGCATTACACAAAGAAGTAATGACTGTAGGTCATCGTTTTCATAGTTTCTGCCCTGCCATAGTTTCGGTTAGAAGATACATCTACAATGTTTGAAATTACATAAGAACAAAGGGTAATCATGGTTGTTGGTTACACATCTAAATAAATGCTGATATTTTCCATCAAAGCAATACTGACAGCCTTTGTTTACAAAAATGAACCATAGCTGCATTCTCAACCAAAGGAGGCCAACTATTGAATGTGTTTCATGATTTCCTAATATTGTAAAAAAAAAGTGAAACGATTATTTGGACATTGCATAATCTGTTCAACATGTACCTATCTATCCAGGCTATTTACATAGATATACTCAGATGCGTTGTGTATATCGATAAGATTCGGTACCTTGTTAAATTTACATTTTCTTCTTTCAACGGCCTTGAACAAATGCACTTTATATCGTGAAGGCAGCATAAATAACGAAGTATCCTAAAGTAGGAGTTTCATTGCCTATATATAATTTATATTTCAGAACCCGAAGTAAATTTGTCATTTTAGATCATAAATAAAAACTGTTTTTTTGCGTCTAAAATCTTTTAAACAGCTTCATGAAATTAAAGCGTATTCATATATTTATTGAATGCTACTTCAAAGTGATTGAAATTTTCGCTGTCACTTACATTGTTATAAACGTTGATACTAAAACAAGATATAACAAGAGTAGGATCTACATTGTATATTGTGTACCTCGGTGTTTCAAGTGGGAAAATAAGTTGACTACGTGCAATGGTAGATAATTTCGTGTAGGAAATCGAAGGCAAACGGTTTATTGAAGATGTATGTTGGTTTTATTATGATAAGGTCATAACCATGCAATAATAATTAGCTGATCGCAGGTGGTTTTGTTTAGAACAAGAACTTGCAAATTGAAATGCTATTGAAGGGAGGCCCTCCCCTTACTGTGAGAGGTATTTGGAGTTTCTAGCCAGCTTATACATGTATATAGTACAACATCTAATTAAAAATAAAACCAGCTATCTTTAGCTGACATATATGTATCAGTACTGCACTGTATGTATAATACTGTCACTTATTTTTTTTCAAAACTTTCTAGCCAATATCCGCCATTACACACAAACTACATGTTTTTTCCCCATTTAAAGCACCAAGCTACCGTATATGAATTTTTCCCTCCTTTCCCCCTCAATAAACTTTAATATAATTTAGCAGTATATTTCAAATATTGAATTAGCACAATGCCAGGACAATCTTTTCAATCTGTTGATTACCACAGTTCTAAATCATATATCATTGTAATTTAACGTAATAAGAAAACAATATATCAAGATTTTCATCCAGTTTACGACATACTTTATCGACGAATGCATTATATACTATTTTGATATGCACTATAAAAGGGAATAGATCTTAAAAAACTTCCTCGATGCGAAATTAAACTTAATCCATATTAACCTCTTTAAATAATTTCAAAGATATTAGATACATTTGTAGAGTAGTTTTGAAATTTTTGACGAAACAAGTAACAAAAGCAAACAGTTACATTTATATTTTTTATTGCAATTCAAATGTGAAGTAAACGTTCAAATAAATTCGACAAAGTATTATGTTCATTTTGGACTGTTTGCAATGTTACGGGGTATATCAAAAGTCCCTGACATTGCACGTTTACATTTCCGCAAGCGTGAGTTAGGGTGTAAGTTCTGATTTACTATCGTTACAAAATACTTGCAAACAGTAACATATGCGAAAACTGTCGAAGTTAACACAATTTGTTTAATTGTTGATGAATTTGAAGCTTTCAGTGAAACGGAGAAGTTTGTGGAGAAAATAGTGATTAAGTATCTGCACATAATAGAAATGTCACTCCATTGAATAAACGGACACTAAAATTACACTTTTTGATGACAGTCATATTCAACCGCAAAAAAAGTTAAACTGCTGATTCCAAGCCTTGATGACCATCACTACAGATAATCTACGGTCATGGTCGTTCTAACGATGTCATTACCGAAATTCAGGTTGATGCTGTACATTTTATGGTAATGAATAACAGAATAGAGTGCTCATTCAGCATATTGCTTACTCTTTCGGAATGTTGAGGTTCCGCTTAATTAATGTTGTTTAATGCCCTTCACATAAATAAACTTTCGGCAAGACGGTTTCCGAGGATATCAACAGCAAACAAAAAATTGAAAAAGCTGAATACATTTTGTACTTGCAGAGAGAATTTTGACATGTTTTCAGCGAAACATAGAACACATCCCTCGAGATTTAATCTAAATTTAATGGTTGAAAGCAAACAGTGGCACTATCAAAATTGACCACCACCGAAGAAATTCAGGCAGATGACATCAGAAGGCAAAGCGGCATCAGTAATCTGGGAGTGTAAGGGTGTCTGTACAGCGGTAAAATAATCACTGGGCAGTATTACATGCAGTAGCCGCAGGTTCCTGGTGTAGCTTTGAACTCCTTCCACATTCCCCGTATTCCCCGTATTCACCTGGTTTTACAACTTTCCAAATTTCCCTAATTGACACATTGTTTTGTAATGTGTTTGCTCATGCTGTATATTGGGGGCAATTGTTGTACTATAATCTACTGTCATTGCTTTATTTTGATTTTATTATCAGATAAAAGTAAAATAAACTACATTGATATACATGTATATGAAACAACTGAAAAATTAATGTTTGGCCACTGTAAGCAAAAAAGTGATTAAGAGTACGGATGAAGTATCACATTCGTGGTCCGTTAGAACGCGCGGCACTATCCCCTTGTGACTACTCACATCAAAATCGCGCCGACAAATAGCATACATTAATACACACTTCGTAAATTTACAAATAATTTGCTGAATGAATTAGACGTAAATCTTTTTTCTTTTTGGAACCGACAAATGACAGCCCGTTTATTTTTCAATTAAACAACAAACAGTATCACAGTAAAAAAAGGAAGAAAAGAATTAATTAACAAACCACATGCTATATGATCACAACAAATATATGCTTTTCCTATTCAATTCAACAATAATTCATTTAAGTTTTTTTAAGGAATTTCTCAAGAAACTTGCAGGGAATTCTGTGTTTTTCATAGTATTCAAATAAAAAATTTAGCTCATCTATTAATATATTAAGAGTAATATATGACTTTGATCTTCTTTCACTACAACGGTAACCTTTATATATTGAAAAACCAATGTATGCGAGCAGTATGTTTATGTAATTATATTTAACAAAGTCAATTTTGTACCCTAGAACTATAAATTCTAGCTTGTTTAAGGGTCTACAGAATGCTTTAATGTGTTTAAGATGCATTTCCAAAATTATTTTAAGAATTTACAACCAATAAAGAAATGTTCTAAATTCTCTGCGTTTCCACAGCAATGACAAATAGGGGAGTTTAATATTTGTCTGTATATAAATTTTCATTTGTGGCTATTATTTTATGTAATAGTTTATATTTGTATTGTTTTATTCTGTTATCTATTATAAACTTATTGAGTAGTAAATAGAACTTTTCCCAGTCAGTTTTAACATAAAAGAGATTATTCCAGTACTTATGTAGGTATGGTTTAACAAATTTCCGTTTTACTAGATACGAGTACACGTACATGTATCTATTCGATAGATCTTGTAAAAAAGGTTGTTAATGTGTACATATAGAGTTGTTCTTACTTTAGTTTCTACTGATGCTTCAGACTTAAGAATTTGTATCCACGTTTTAGGGATTGCTGCTTTTATTTTTTGTATCACACTAATCCAGTTACGTGTATCTGTTAATTTTTCAAATATGTATTTATGAAATAACATCCGTTCCAGCGGTGTTAGTCGTTTAATAAACAATGATTTGGAGTACTGATACGCAGTAATTAGCCACGAAGGCCGGATGCCTGAGTGGTTTATAACTGCGCATCAGTACGACAAATTATTGTTTATTAGACGATAACAACGATGAAAAGGATGTTATTTCGATTCTAACATGACCAGATATTACAAAAGGTGAATAAATGCAAAGCTTTATTTTCTACGCGAACGCTCATTTAACGTCATGCGGCGCAATATGACGTCATGTTTACAGCATATCGGTTCCCGCGTTGTCTATGGTTTAATATAACATAATTTTTCTACTCTTTGTATATAGAGATAAAATCGTGAGTCATGTTAGAATTATCATTAATGTTTCCAGTTTCATATAATATATCATTTACGAAAATTAATCCAGAATCGATCCAGGAATGGAAGATAAAGCTTCTGGATTGTGTTTGATATGATAGTTGCCCCATCAAATTTGTTTTCTTATTTCGAAAAAGGAGGAAGGTTTTGCTTCTGATTTTACATTTTTAAGGTAAATCCAAGTTTCAATTAGGGACCTATAGAAGAAAATTAATTTCCAGTTAGCAAATTGATTATCTAAAGAGCTTTTATTTTAATTGTTTTTCTAGCGTTTGTAAATTATTATTTCTTTCTCTTGCTTTCTGCTTGGAAATTTTATCGAGTTTTCTTTTATTTCATATTTACAAAATTCCCATTTTGATTGGTAGCTTTCAATAATTATTCAGAGTTTTACATTTATCAACAGGACTGGTCTTCAAGATAAAAATTATTTAGTTTCCAGAACCTTGGACCTCTCTTAAAAGATTATTTTAGTTTAAGTGATATTGCTTGGTGGTCTGTAGTTTGAATTAGAGCAGGGCGTATATCTGTTGAAAGGACTAATAGTATGATGTTTGCATCTATAAGCCAGAAATCGATCTTACTTTTTTCAGAACTATTTTTACGGCAACATGTAAACTGGTGTTTATTGTCATTTAGTTTATACCATATATCAATCAATTTAAGATGTTTTATTATATCAGTCAGACTTTTAGAAATGTTTATGTTACTTATCATGGAACATGTTATCATGTCAGATGTATTAAGAACTTCATTAAAATCTCCGCCTAAGACAACCATACCTTCTGCGTAAACTTTCTTTCGCTTTTTCTTATCATTAAAAGTATATATATTCAATAATGTATAGGTGTTACTGTGAAATTCAATGTTAATTAAGACGTCTCTTCCATTACAGTCACTGTAATGGTTTAAAACGGTGCTATTCAAAGATTTGTGTATAAGGATAGAGCATCCTTTGCTATTCGTTTCGCCATATGAGTTGTAGAAATCCCAGTCATTTAATTGATATTTTACAGAGTTCATAATATCCACGGTGAAGTTAGTTTCTTGCAAAAATGCTATATTTGGTTTTTGATTAATTAAATATTGCTGCAGTCTGTCTTGTTTTTGTTTATTTCATAAGCCCTGACAATTTAAGGACAATACATGTGTTATGTCTATATCTGATGACGACATGATTGAAAGTAATTATTTATCACTATGATATTTGATTTAAATACATCAAAGTAATTTGGTACAGTATACAGGTATAACAACATGATCCAAAGTAGTACTATGGAGTTTGATTTAGTTTGTCAATGTATTTAGTAGAATAAACAGCTAACTTCCCACGTTTGAAATGGTGACATCTTGTTTTGTAGGCTTGAGCTTTCATGTTAAAAAGGCTTAATTTGTGAATAGGTTATTATAATTATGCAGAAGTGTACGAAATTTAAACAGACAAAAAAGAACATATCATACATGTGCAATAATAAGCGAAACTAGCATTAAGAAAAATAGTGTGCTATACTTTGCCATATCGCAAACAATACCGTATAGATTCTTGATTTGATATTTTTTTAAATGCTTAAGCAAAAATTCTTATACTTGTACAGTAATAAGCAATATATAATATTCACAGCAATATCGCAAAATATACCACATGTATAATAGTACATCATGCTTTTTTAAAGTTCAAAGGCGACAATAGCAGTAGGAATAAAAATGTGTAGCGTGTACTAAATAATAAAATGACTTGTATGCGAGTACAATAAATAGGTCTGTACAGTACGGTTTGCTTTGCTGGCGAAATATTTACAAAATAATGCTGGACAAAGTTGCAAGCATGAACTATGCGTGTTTATCATGCGTATGTGTGGTCACATAAGACTATAATCTTTATCAAATTTGTTATGTAAGCATGTTCATAACCTAACTTACCCTTACCGAAAACAAAAAAGCAAGGATATACAAAGCCATGACATAGCTTATTGTAAATAAAAAATAATGTCATAATGCTGCACGCAGAAACTGTTAGTTTTCGACGAAAGTAGTGCGTTACCGGTGCAAAAAAGACATTTATTTATACTGATATATCTATGTATAGAAAAAAGTCCTTACATAAAATAGTATTCATGAATTTATCAGGTACAAGCGTGTTTTTCTTTCATAATTATTGCGTACATATAGATCAGTATAATTCACAATATTAACTTAAACTTTCATAGGATGTGTAGCATTATAAATTAACAACACTTTACATGTACATTTGTATTTATATTTATGAAAGCAACTTTCACTTGAGTTTCGGCCCGCAATTTGGGCGTTTTAAATAACGTATCAAGTGCTTTTTTCAACAAAGAAAGAGGGTAATATATCATAGCTATCTCATAGTCCATAAGTATATTCCGGGATCAATAAGGGAAGCGGGAGAGAGCATGCAACACGCTCAGTCATCACTGTATGACTCATCGCTTGACTCCGAGTCCGAGCTGCTAGCATCGCCGACAGTGCGCGTTTTATCATTGTATCATTTTCTACAGTGGTTGGAGGAGTCCTATTTTTTGCATTTGGATGATTTCCCTTGTTCGGTGTCTCATTTTTGCTGGCACAGAATGCGTCGATTAACAGTTGTTTTTGTTAATATGACGTAAATCTAACACGTTCTGCATAGGGTAAGCGTGTATATATTAAAATCACTTTTGGTGTATGAACATTTAATCTGGTAATACTTGTAAGAATCAGTCAAAGCTGTTCTATACAGTAGTCGGAACGTAACAGTTGTCACACGGAGCGCACGATATACGCACGATGTACGCACGATATACGCACGATGCACGAACGGGAAATACACGATGAGCAATTCAGAGCGATACGCAATAAACGAAGCGCACGCTGCACGCTGCCCGCTACACGATATACGGACTACACGTTATACGATTTATTTACAATTATCTTTATCAGAGAGAAAGAATTAGAACAATTAGAGGCTTCGTACTTTCACAATTGAAATGAATTGCGAAATAATTATTTCAAAGTGTCAGATTTGAACATATGTGGGTAACTTTGGCATGAAATTGATCCCGAAGTGCGAAAAAGCGGGCGTAATTAAAGGTCCAATACTAAGGAAAGCGAAAATTCAAATATACTTTAAAAAACACAGAAATAAGTTATTTTTAATAAAAAATGAAAGTTGGTATGTAGAAATTCTAAATAAATCACAGTACATGTACAATTATTTTTCTATGCATTATGAAGAAAGTTAAAAATACCTGGGTAGTCATTTTGTGGATTCACTGAGATTTCAACATAATATACATACTTTTCTTCGTGTTCCAAACACTTTCTGTAAATTTTAACCTGCCAATCTTCATTATTTAGTGTCTTGCATAGGGTAATGTACTTGCCATTGGGATAACTGTCACTTAATTTTCGCTTAGTAGTGGACCTTTAAAGGGAAAGGCAAGTCAGAAAATAATTAGACTTCAAATTGAAGAACTTGTTAAGAGGAACACACTGTTGAAAGAATTTCAAAATTCGGAAATGTGAAGATATTGCAGATTGAAAATCTAAAAAATTAAGGTTTATGGAGGCGGCCATTTTGAATTTGTGATATCATAATGCAGTAATTAAATATTCATGCAAGTATTGCTGCTAATTTCAAAACAGCAGCTTCAAATGCATATTAAAATATGGTAACTTATATGACACTTAATTAATGTAACCAACTTCAGTTGAAAAAACAATCATGAAAAGAGAGTAAATGGGATTCAAAATTAAATTTCGAAAAAGGGGCGTGTTTAATATTATGTCTAATTTGCCTATTTACTAAATCTTTTATTTCTCATAGCTCTTTTTTTTTATCCGATTTCAAGAATTCTTTCAACTATGTGTATATGTTAACAAGCTCTTTAATTTCAGGCTAAGTTATATTTTGACTTTCGGTACCCTTTAAAGTTAATTGTCGTCAACACGCTTCGTTAAATCAACATTGGCCATTTGTCTTTCTCATAACGAACGGAAATATAATTCCATTCAGTCAGTATCATTGATAGTGTTAATTCAATTCGGAATTTATAAAAGGATGTCCCCTTTACAAGAAGGTAATAATCATTATTATCTATTACATTTTGTATTTTATTGAACTTTA
>JAFMSR010000019.1:10226339-10291992 GCA_022818135.1 Saxidomus purpurata
AAAATATCGCAGACGACAGCTCTTTAGTCAACGTCATTAAAGTACAAGAATTTATATTAATTCAAGAAACAAACAACCAGAGAAATAGCGAATACATCTCTTACGAATACGAAACTATTCAGCTAAAAATAACTCGTCTACAATTTCCTAGCTTTACATGAAATTTAATTGAACCAGTGATATTGTTACCTTTTACTGGATGTTAAAAAGTGGCTAAACAGCCTTGAAAAATAGGTTCAAAGCGTTTGTAGAACGTTCCTTTCTTATAAAATATACATTTCTATGTTCAGATGTAATACGTACATTTATTATATCATTGCAAATTTCATGCATGAATGTATTTGACAATATATGGGTATTCTACAATAAAAAAAAAAAAAAAAAGAAGAGCTATTCTAAGCGTTGATATATAGCCTTGTAATTGAAAGTGTTGGGCTAGACGTTTAAAGATATTATATTTAACATTAGAGCTATCACTCTAAGTGACTGTTATCTTTTAAAAAAATTGTATATTTAACTAAAGCATATTTTTATTTATCATATCAATATAAAATATATATTTCCTGTGGACACTGAATGAATAGAAAAACGACTTGCCTGATACTTGCACTGAATGTGCCAATGTTTCTCTATGTGTCTTATAATACGACACACTGCAGAAGGAATAACGGTTTCAATTTAGTGTTAGAAGATACATTATGCAGAAGAACAACGTAATGTATTGAGTTGCCCAAGTGTTATTAGGTGTCAGTATATAAACCTTTTTCACATCTTCAATGTCTCGAAAGTATTACCTTTTAAAAAGATACAAACAAAAACTTGTTTAGGAGAAAAAAATATTAACTATCTTATTTTATAAGAAAAAGTTAGTACTTCATGTCAAAACACTAATATTTAATGAATATACACATTGTTTTTTTAATAGTTTGCATATAATCAATTTGGACAACATATCTGTTACACTTACGCTAGTGCAAACGCTAACGTTTGTACCCAATTATACTATTATTATTTTAAATATAAGTGTTCCTACTACAATGGAATAACCCTTTATAGTACAAGATGAATTTCTAACTATGCATTTATTACAGTAAAGTACCTGCACTGAGACCACCCTTCGGACCAATAAAAAGTTGTATTTGGTGCAAAAATTTTTCATCAGTAGTTATTCCATGAAAGCTTTAAATCTTTATTATGATAAAGGGAAGAAAACAATCAGGAAATGTTGTTAAGAATTTTTTCAATTCATGTTCAATTCTTTTACAGAGCTGCTTAAACGCTAACGTATCTAACACGAAATAGAGGCAACGATTAAAATTGTGAGATTGATGAATACAATGTACACAGTATTTTAATTTGCAAATCATGTCGGTTATTATTACCCAAAATATATTATATAAGTTTTGCAAATATCATATACAAATAACCTATGATAAAAAAATGATGTTGCCCTGTACTAGACGTACGCCCAGAAACCCCGTTCACGTTTCTTACGTAATATTCGAGGACACCTACTATTTTGGAAGTGTGATGTCAACATTCAGTCAATGTGCTATTACGTTTTACAAATATTGAATTTTAATCCAAAAATATAACTATTACCTGGATGACCAATTTATTTCAATTTATATTCTTATCACGTAGAACTCGTAGCAAAGACAACGACTACAGTTCTTTGTAGTTCTATGGTAGTTAATAATTATATCGAATATTTCATAAAACTCGTTTTAATTGGGTGAACAAATGTGTATACAAACATCTGCTATTTTGATTTATTCAAATCGCACATAAGGGCACTATGCTTAGCTCAAATAACATTTAAAAATACGCGGGACAGTTAACGTATGAAATTACGTTTAAACAGACTAGGTTTATATCACTTTTCCCATAAACTTAATCACTATATGCCTGATTTAGCAACATGAATTTCAGCAAAGTATTAGTAAACAGTAGAAATTCTCTTACATTAAGTCATAATCGAAATTTTAGAAGTATTTGTTGCAGGTTTCCAAAATACTTCATGTACGACGAGTTTGATTGCCATGGCAAGAGCATACTTCACATGAACACATACCTAAAAGTATTTCATATAAAAGGAATAACCGGGGTCAAGAAACAACTACGGAAAGACTTAGAACAGTGGACTACCATTGAGCTAAATTCAGCAGTAATAGGAATGTCTGGGACAGGAAAATCATCGTTTATTAATTCTTTGAGAGGTATAAGTGCTAAACATCCACTCGCTGCAAAAGTTGGTTATACTGAAACGACAACGACAAAAGCTGCTTACTCGTATCCAGAAAACAAAGGTTTTCGTCTGTGGGATCTTCCGGGTGTAGGAACAGATCATTTTCCAAAAGAGACATATCTAGAAAAAATTGATTATAACAAATATGATTTCTTTTTCATTATAAGCAAATCCAGAACAACAGAAATTGATCTATGGTTAGCCGTTAAAATACAAAAGCTCAACAAGATGTTTTTCTTCATAAGATCAAATATAGACACTGAGATACAAAATGATGAAAAAGACCATCCGGATTCACATAATGAACAAAACCTCTTAAATGAAATCAGAAAGGAATCAGAAGAATTGTTAATGAAACACGGAGTGAAAGAGCCAAAGGTTTTCTTGATAAGCAACCGTTTGACAGACAAATATGATTTCGGGAAACTGAATGATGCACTTATCACTTCGTGTGACCGTTTCAAGAAGGATGCGATGGCTTTGTCACTGACTAAAGTAACTGAAAATGTTTTAAAGGAAAAAAAGAACATTTTAGAGAAAAGAATACCTGCTATTTCTTTGACTGTTGTGAGCAGTGATGGTATGTACGAACAAAAAGGAAGGTTCCAAGACGAAATCAAATTTTATCAGAAACAGTTCCGTATAGATGACGTCTCTATCGCTGAAAATAAGGACATTCTGTCTCTCTCAGACGAGCTAGTCGAAAAATACACAGTTGTTTTTGATGAGACGCCATGTGGAAAGGAGAGGGAAATGACAACACCGACAACTCGGAGAAAGGCTGCACCACTCTCAGCTCGCTTTGCAGATTGCTTCCGACTGTCCAAAGAAAAAAAGATTCTATACAAATGTAGCGTTGGTGCACTGAGGCACAATCTTGAAATATTGTATACGCAAGCTTGCATTTTTTATGATATAAACACAACTACGGAGTTGGTTAATGCTATTATGAGGTAAATTGATTCAACAGCATACATAAGAATGGTCTCTATGTCTAAAGAAAGAACCAAATTAATGAATGAATTTAGGAACCGTGAGACCAAACTAATGAGTCATCCATTGTAAAAAATACGTGTATGTACAAGTTCATCAATGATAATGACATGTTTGTAAAATTGCAGACATAATCATTATTTGAAATCTCAACATCACTAAATATTTTGTAAAATTACAGCATAAAAGCATTGTTTACATCAATTATTTTATATAGGTGGTTCTCACAAGAATAATAAGATTTTGGTGGTTAATGCTTCCATTGGATAGCCCTTCGTGGGATTTTTCATATGTTTTGTTTGTTTTAAAGTATAAGAAATCGATACCAGCAACGGCCTTCAAAATGAATGTATTTGACCCATAACAGTAATGGTAACAGTTTTCGTTGCGCAGTGATCAAGCACACTTATTGTGTAATGTTATGGCACTTTTTGTTGTAGGTTCAAGTCTAACCTGAATCAATGTTGTTCTTGTGTTTTTCTTTTCTTTATCAATTATATAATATAACTGATAGCCTTCATGGTTTTGCCATGTATATAGAGAATACAAGGTTACCGTCTTTTGATAACAGTTGATATCGGACGAAGATGATATTTGCCAGGGAAGCCGACGCTTGCCGAGGCTTTCCAGTCGATACTCATCCAAGTTGGATATCAGCTGTTATCGATATTTAATAGGAAATCTTGAACATTGAAATATGCATAGAAAGGCATTTGTACACATTTAACAGCTTATATCATACAAGTAATAAGAAATTACTGTGTAAAAGGAAGAATGAAAACAATGAAAACTTGCTATAGATATATAGATAATGATCTAACTAAGAAAATGAATACCAACAACACTATGTTTAATTCAAAAATAAAAATTCTACAGACATTTTTCGATTTTATGTGATGTGCTGTTTGCTTGTATTCCTAGAAATTTTAATGAAACGCACCCCTGTAGCCTGAAGTAGCTACTGAAAAAAATATTTATAGTGTAGCGTGTTAGAAATCCACAATAGCCTAGATCTTATGTCATAAAACTCACTAAATGTCTAAAGTGGGCGGATCCTAATAGGTGATACAATGTATCAGGACAACTCTTGTTACTCTTCTCTCAATATACTTTAATACCACAAATATGAAAACAAACGTTTAAAATTTTATTTTAGGTATTACGTCAGGTTTCCTGAACAAGGCTGTACAATTTCACATTTCGTTTTTTCATATAACGGTAAATTTATTTCAAAATGTGTATTGGAATCAGTGACAGGATATACTTAATAAAAATGATAACACGTAGGGTCTTGGAACTGTCGCTTATTGTGAACAGTTTACCTTATATCAATAAAAGCATGTATGTTATTTACGCGAAACTCTTTTTCACAGCATTACCAATTACTCAAAAGCATACTAACTAGAGGTTCTTTCATTAATTATTACGTTCAATGTTATAATCTCTTGTGAAAGTATTTTAATCAAGTAATACAATGTACTATCACTTTAGTGGAAATGTTAATTATATGAAAGATTACCACTAAAATTGCATTAATTAGTCACTGCGTATTACTTATGTTGAATTAAATAAAACCTTTCGCATATCAACGCCCTATTCTATATCTGTTTAGACTCGTATATTTGAATTTAAAAAACAGTAAAGGGAAATACCTTTTATGACGTCGACAATTTGTTTTGTATATTTTTGAATGTGCATACAACATTACAGCATATGAGCTTCAAGCAATTTAGTACATTGTATGAAACAAGTAGTTACATGTACAACTCTAAAGAAACCACCCTAGGAAGAAGTTTATACTATTGTTTTGCACAGGTTTTTACATTTACTAAATGCCGCATGCCCTTCTTATTTTCACAGACCATAAAGACTGCAAATGGATATTCGCCGAGATTGGATATTGTTTTTACTCACAGCAAAGCCACGTTGGTAGCGAGAGAGTTATGTTAGAATTCCAGTCAACGTCTTTGAATTATGTGTAATATACAATGTACATATTCTTTGAAAAAGATCATAAAATGATAATTGTTCTTTTTGTCATTATCCCCCGTTACAAGGCAGTCGTGGATATAGTACACATGTATTCATTTTCTTTCGTAATTCAGTAGCATTTCGTGTCGGCTCAATATTTCCTTATCCCTTTGAAAAACTTTGATGAAACTTGAAAATAGTCTTTTCTACGAAATTTCAAGCACAATTACTTTTACATTGTTGTTAGGTGAGATAAAATTCACGATGGTTTCAGAATATTTACATGTTTTTAATAGATGCGTGTAGGGGTATGGATATTTTCGCATGAGCCTTTTAGGAGAAGCACAAATTGTTATTTCATTTGTTCTCAGCAAAATTGATAACCTGTGGTTATTTGTGATACAGTTAATTAGTATTTCCAGAAACATTTCTCATTTTGTACACAACGTTACCATGACTTTGCAAACATGACCATGTCAAGCCATTTTTACGTCGGTTGTACAGAGACAAATTTTGTATTATACTTACTTTACTGAGATCATTTTTTGTCGTAAAGCAATGAAATTGGTATCAAAAAAAGCTATTAAAATTGCCTTTGTGGTTATTTAATCTAAATGACTTGCGTTGATGCTGTACACAAAGACACTGAAGAAATACCATTTTAGAATTTATCCACACAAAAAAGCTTCGCTCGAAATTTAAAAAAATATGTGTCCTTTTTTTTCTCCAAATTTTAAAAAAGTTTTTACTAAAATGTATCCTAAATATACGCCAAATTTCAGAAACTTTTACCGTGCCATTAATTATAAGCAGGTGTTTATATTTTGACACTTAGGCGTCAAATTTACGTTTTTTTCGACGTCGCCGTTTGCAAGGTTGTACGGGGCATTTTAAATAAATACACGTACTAATAATCACTGAATTACATGAGTTTTATTACTAATGCGGATTCATAACACATACATCTAATAACTCTAGTTACAAAATAACGACTGATCCTATTATAATACAAAAACATTTGTAAACGGAGATGTTGGTAACTACGTATAATTTTTGTGTAACTGGAGCACGTGTTTATTATTATATTTAACTTATTTCATGTTTATTGGGTTCTATGCTCCTGCATGTCAAAATACGATCGTTTTATATACTAACCTATTACAAATTGATAATAAATAAAGATACACTTCATTTTGGCGAGTGTCTTTTTTGCCAGTTTCAGGCATTCACAAAAAATTATCGATATTTCTGTGGTATTTGGATGTACTTGTTTGTACACCTGTCTCTGTGGTCTAGTTGTTAAGCATAGTAACTTGTAATCACTAAACCTATAACTGTTCAAATGTCAGGATTCGAGCCCCTGCATACCAATGTGACACGCAATGTGAGAAAGCTGGATCAAAAAGTGATTCTTCCAGGAAACGATGACTTAACTGATGAAATGGTCTTGAAATCGCACCCTCTCCCTCAAAATGTAGTTATTATATAGCTTTTGCAGTTAAATACGTTTCATCAGTTTTCTCTGTACGCTGTCGTTTGGGTATGTTAAACAGTGTGTCTGTACAGTATATCGAATACGAAAATAAACCTGTGTTAAAAAGACCTAAAATACAGAAAACTACTTTCACAAAATGACATGAGATTAACGTATTGACATTGTATGAGGTCAAATGTTGATGTTGATGAAAAAACTATTTCTCTGTTTAATACCGTCTGCACGTGTAGTATTCTACCCCCCCCCCCCCGCCCCCCACCCTTGTCATGAGCGTATCAAAAACTTTGTGTAAACTCGGATTCGCCGCTGAACAAAAATAGCAGAAAGTATCCGTAAACCGTGGATCTGATTTACAGAATAGAACTTAACTATGGTTTGCTCTTACCAACGAACATTTTTGATAACAGACTGTTGAAAGACTGTACAAATTATTGCCTAGCCAAAAATACTGTATACTTATTATACTTTTTCCTATGAACATGTTTACCTGTCAGGCCAACGTGTTGATTTGTCTGTATTTTAGGTCCTAACTTCGAGCTAAGTGCTTCACCTTGTAGTTATTGAACTTGCTTTGCACGTGGCACTTTCCTGCCGCCATTCATGATTAAGTGTGCAACGAATATATTAACTCTCACAATAAATGCTTTTCTTTTCATGTGAATTTACCTTAATGTAACGGCGGACAGGCCATTACAGTTGATGAAATAAAATGATAATGTATTTAAAGCTACCTGAATATAAAAACGTGTCAATTTGCTACCCCCGGAAATTTAAATGTCAATTTATATCAAATTCCATGGATAGGCATCTGGATGAAATCAACTGAAAGTGAATCAAGAAAATTGGGCTAGGTCATTAAACTGTTTCTTTTACGGGGTCGTGTTCGCGCAGTTTACGGGGATCCTCTGAAGTCACGAGTGATACGCTTACATTAGAATGTCTGTTCTGATCACTGAATATTAACAAGTTGTCCTCATTAGAACTTTGGTTTCGGGAAGAGTATCCCCAGTATGCGCTGTTAATTTCCGAATAAAACACGAATTGCCGTACAAAAGTGCGTAGAGATGCTGCAGTAAAGTATCATCAAAGCTAGAAACCTATACATCATTTGCTACACTGAATTCATCCAAAATATATTACGGTGTTTCGAATTCTGATCGCGTGGTTGTTACTGCTGCAGTTGCTGCTACTACTATTTCTGTTCCATCGTTCCTACTACTACTGTTGATGCTGCAACAACAACAACATTAATCTATACTTACAATTTTACTTTTCCAATGGCCATCCATTCTATCTACATGTATTTTAGTCATGTATAGTCTGATCGGTTTACGGCAAGAGCCTCTTATACATGTACATTGTATACCTGTAGCGCGTCCGTATATCAAAACTTCATACCTAAGAATGAACAGCTGTAATATTGATTAGTAAGGACACTACAGTGATACATGTACCGTGACAGTAAAACGACGTTTATTCGTTGAAATACAACAACTTCTTTTAATAACCAATGTAAAGTGTGATTTTAACAGAAAAAAAAACATGCTTCTATAAACCAACATTGAGTATGTCTAGACAAGTGACTTAAACTGGCATGCATCTGTACACTTATATATAATTAGTGTATGTGAAAAATGTGGGGGGTTAAACATACTATGTACTCTTACACGGTGTTTTATAATCATTTCTTCCTCCACGATATTTAGTGACAATTATATACAACTGTTTTAAAAAGGTTTTATAAATTGTGCACTAGACCGCTTAAAACGAAATTTTTATAGGAGGGTATGTGTTTGCGAATTGTGTTGTGAAGAACGCTGTAATCTAGGTCGGAGGAAAAATTCAGTACTATCCTTACATTCCTGAGACTTAAGTGGCTAATGTGTTAAGGTATAACCAATATTTGGTCCACATGATATACACGTTGTATCTCGTATGGTGTGGATGTTGTTTCGAAAAAAATGCTTGTTTACCTTTACAAATGATTATGAAGGTGTCTGTAATAAAATGTCGCGCATTATAACTACAACAGAACTTGCACAGCTAAATACTTCATAACATATGTGTACACTAACTGATTCATATCTCGAAAACTCCATAGTCCAACACTTTTTAATGATTAATTGTAGACGTCTACTGATCTCTTTAATAAAGAATAAATACGCTACGAGATATGTCATATCGTAAGCAATATACGCACTATAATTTCCATTTTCAAGGTAAATAGACATTGCTTCCTTTGTGTATGGCATACAATTATATCACATATGTTAAATATGCAACCAAATAAATGATAAGGGTAACACATATATTAGAGGTATATTAGAGTTTTATTTTTGGTAACGGTTTCCCATATGACCAACGCCGCAAGAAGCGGTTAGTTAGTTTAAGGTTCGGAGGATAGTGCAAGATACAGATGACGTCCCAATTCCAGAGACACCCCTGGTTCTTATATATGCCAGGTGTATAGCACCCATACATGGAACCTCGACTTTTGAGTCTTACCCGAAAGACTGTTAGTAATTTTAGTTGGTCGGCCCCGGGAATCGTACCAGCAACCCTGAGATTACAAGTCTCGTACTCTACCGATTGAATTATGTACTTAGCCATGACAGTATGTAACAAATATTGATACATTTACTTAAAAGTAGGACGGACCCGTTGACCCCTAGAATTGATAAGCTAGTATGTTTCCACTTTGACATTCCTAGTTCGCTATACTAAGTGGTATTTTAACAGCGGTTTAACTAGATAAGCTCCGATTTCAAATCAACAAATCTACAGGGTATCACTTGAGCATGTAAAAGAGGAACACATTGTACGTAAGTGATATGATTAAGAGGTACATTACTGACATTTATTCGTACTTTGTGTCAATCAAAATCACCTGTCACCTGTGAAAAACACAATTTCGTATTCATATCTCACAACTAAAATATAACTGAAATCTACAATTAAAGGATATAAAGTATCCGATCACTCTACATCACATAAATGCATAACGAAAATACAAAAACAATATTTCCCCGGCCCTTGCTATGTCTACGACGCGGAAAATTAACGGGGTTACCCCAAACTAAAAAGAAACATAACAACATGCGTCTATCAAACCTTCAATTCTCATAAAAAATCAAACTCAGCCATTATCAAAGATAAAAGTACATTTTGATATATTATTTATTGCTACTTTGTCAATATGCTTACTGATTTAAACTAGGTTTCCCTTTTCATATTTAATCCAAAACCAAGCGCTTGCAACCTTGACTGATTTTAATTATGTACAAAAACTAGTTTATTGCTAAGAAACTGCACTGGTATGTTAGATGCTGCCTTGTGATCAGGGCGCAAACTTTGCCACTAAGCTTTATCAACTGACTGGTGCAAACATACTTTAATTACATATGATATGAGGAGGAACTACATCATTTTTGCACAAATTATTATTAATTTTTATTGGAGCGTCAATAGCTTATCAACCTCCTTATTGTCAGTGTCACCAAAGACCTATTTTATTCCTTATTATCAGAAAAATATTAACTTAAGGGTCATTCTGTTTGTTAAACATAGATAAGATGCAATTTTAAATGGTTAACAAGTTAAATTTGCAACTAAGATACATGTTAATAGCTACATATCTAAACTAGAGGATGTTAAACACATGTCACCTATTATACCACCGCTGCATGCTATTGGGTGTCGGAATACATGATTTAAAGCAACTTTTTGAGATGCGCGCGACACTAAATTTCTGTCGGACAGATAGATGGAATGACGGACGGACGGACGGACAGACATATATACAGAAACGAAACCCTAATTACACAACTTCATGTGCTGATATGCATTCTGTTAAATTTCACGACACTGACTGAACAGTTTTGGAGATGCGCCACAAAAATTTGTGACGGGCAGATAGGGACAAACATACATGTACACACACAAAAGCCCAGGTGCACAACTTCACATGCTAATATACATTCATGTATATTTTCATGGCTCTAGTTCAAATTCTTTGTGGTACACGAAGTTGAAAATTGGCAATTTTCTACAAGTCAAGGGCTATATACGTACCAGAATGCAAATAGGACCGATACTTCTTGCCCCAAACAATTTTAGAAAGGAAACTATTGCACATTAATTTGAAAATTATGATAATTAACAAAGTAAATATAATTCAGAGACAAACGTATTTGCTTAGATAAACCTGCCTTAAATGTATCAAGAAAATACAATTTTCACACGAAATAATTTCGGATGCTGCATAGTACATTTTGTAACACAATTTGTTTAATTGTTGATGAATTTGAAGCTTTCAGTGAAACGGAGAAGTTTGTGGAGAAAATAGTGATTAAGTATCTGCATATAATAGAAATGTCACTCCATTGAATAAACGGACACTAAAATTACACTTTCTGATGACTGTCATATTCAACCGCAAAAAAAGTTAAACTGCTGATTCCAAGCCTTGATGACCATCACTACAGATAATCTACGGTCATGGTCGTTCTAACGATGTCATTACCGAAATTCAGGTTGATGCTGTACATTCTATGGTAATGAATAACAGAATAGAGTGCTCATTCAGCATATTGGTTACTCTTTCGGAATGTTGAGGTTCCGCTTAATTAATTTTGTTTAATGTCCTTCACATAAATAAACTTTCGGCAAGACGGTTTCCGAGGATATCAACAGCAAACCAAAAATTGAAAAAGCTGAATACTTGCAGAGAAATTTTGACATGTTTTCAGCGAAACATAGAACACATCCCTCAAGATTTAATCTAAATTCAAAGGTTGAAAGCAAACAGTGGCACTATCAAAATTGACCACCACCGAAGAAATGCAGGCAGATGACATCAGAAGGCAAAGCGGCATCAGTAATCTGGGAGTGTAAGGGTGTCTGTACAGCGGTCAAATAATCACTGGGCAGTATTACATGCAGCAGCCGCAGGTTTCTGGTGTAGCTTTGAACTCCTTCCACATTCCCCGTATTCCCCGTATTCACCTGGTTTTACAACTTTCCAAATTTCCCTAATTGACACATTGTTTTGTAATGTGTTTGCTCATGCTGTATATTGGGGCAATTGTTGTACTATAATCTACTGTCATTGCTTTATTTTGATTTTATTATCAGATAAAAGTAAAATAAACTACATTGATATACATGTATATGAAACAACTGAAAAATTAATGTTTGGCCACTGTAAGCAAAAAGTGATTAAGAGTACGGATGAAGTATCACATTCGTGGTCCGTTAGAATGCGCGGCACTATCCCCTTGTGACTACTCACATCAAAATCGCGCCGACAAATAGCATAAATTAATACACACTTCGTAAATTTACAAATAATTTGCGGAATGAATTAGACGTAAATCTTTTTTCTTTTTGGAACCGACAAATGACAGCCCGTTTATTTTTCAATTAAACAACAAACAGTATCACAGTAAAAAAAGGAAGAAAAGAATTAATTAACAAACCACATACTATATGTTCACAACAAATATATGCTTTTCCTATTCAATTCACCAATAATTCATTTAAGTTTTTTAAGGAATTTCTCAAGAAACTTGCAGGGAATTCTGTGTTTTTCATAGTATTCAAATAAGAAATTTAGCTCATCTATTAATATATTAAGAGTATTATATGGCTTTGATCTTCTTTCACTACAACGGTAACCTTTATATATTGAAAAACCAATGTATGCGAGCAGTATGTTTATGTAATTATATTTAACAAAGTCAATTTTGTACCCTAGAACTATAAATTCTAGCTTGTTTAAGGGTCTACAGAATGCTTTAATGTGTTTAAGATGCATTTCCAAAATTATTTTAAGAATTTACAACCAATAAAGAAATGTTCTTAATTATCTGCGTTTCCACAGCAATGACAAATAGGGGAGTTTAATATATGTATGTATATAAATTTTCATTTGTGGCTATTATTTTATGTAATAGTTTATATTTGTATTGTTTTATTCTGTTATCTATTATAAACTTATTGAGTAGTAAATAGAACTTTTCCCAGTCAGTTTTAACATAAAAGAGATTATTCCAGTACTTATGTAGGTATGGTTTAACAAATTTCCGTTTTACTAGATACGAGTACACGTATCTATTCGATAGATCTTGTAAAAAAGGTTGTTAATGTGTGCATACAGAGTTGTTCTTACTTTAGTTTCTACTGATGCTTCAGACTTAAGAATTTGTATCCACATTTTAGGGATTGCTGCTTTTATTTTTTGTATCTCACTAATCCAGTTACGTGTATCTGTTAATTTTTCAAATATGTATTTATGAAATAACATCCGTTCCAGCGGTGTTAGTCGTTTAATAATAATAATAATAATAATAATAATCTCTTTATTTAAAGAAGCTAGCTCATTAAGCATATGTACATAAAGCAACATATTTCTTATCTACCATGAGGCCTTCTATTAACAATAATAATACACAATTGAGAAAAACTAACACAACACATGCACGCACGCACGCACGCACGCACACACACACGCACACACACGCGTACTCTCACATACACACTAAAAATATTGAGCAAAACTTCATTATTATATTATACAATCAATCATTTACTGAGTAGTATATATTATTTTTTAATTCATTTATAGTAATGACTCATGCACTGTCAACGATGGGATATCATCGTATAAATTTGACAAAAGTAAGTTATGTAGGGCAAGTTTGAATTGCTTAAGTGTTTTTTGCTCTTTTATTTGCAGTGGTAATGCATTCCATACAGCCATTCCTAAGTAACCAAATGTTTTCTTAAGATATTGAGTTTGTGGTTTCCTACAGGTTAACTGTTTTTGATCATGTGATCGCAAGGGATATCTTTTATTTTCAGAAACCGTGATAAGTTTGCAGTAATATTCAGGAACTAGCCTATTAATGGCCTTGTAAACTTGAATAGCAATGTGATATGTAAATCTCACCCGGATTGGCAACCAAGATAATTGTTTAAACATATGGTATGAAGGTGTTTTATATGGTGCGCATAGTATTAGTCGTGCGGCTCTTTTCTGGAGTTTAGCAAGTTTATATTTGCTTGACTGGTTGCAAGTTGACCATAAAGTGCAACAGTAGTCAAAAATTGGCATAATGTATGCGTTGTAAAATAACTTCTTCATGTCCAATGTCAGATATTTAGATATTCGTTTAAATAAACTAATTTTAGCGCTAACTTTACTATACACTGCGTTTACGTGTGTTTTCCATTCTAATGACTGATCTATGTGTAAACCCAAAACCTTTTGTTCAGTTACCGTTTTAAGACAAATGTTATTTACATACAGTGATAAGGGTCAAGTACTTTTAATTTTTTGTTTACAACAAAGAAGCATAGATGTTGTTTTATTTGGATTTAAAGCCATATTATTCAAGGAACACCATTTTTCAATACTTTTTAGGTCTTTTTGTAAGTTTGATTCAATATCTTGAATGTTTTCTGAACAGTAGTAAATTGTTGAGTCATCGGCATACATATCAGCTTCAGAGTTCAAAACATGTAATGGAAGATCATTAACGTAAATGAGAAAAAGCAAAGGTCCTAAAATCGAACCCTGGGGAACTCCGGTTATTACAGTTGAATTATGAGATTTTTTATCACCGATTTTGACGGCTTGTTGTCTGTTCAGCAGATATGATTTAAACCAGCATAATGATTTATCAGAAAAGTGGTAAAGCTTCAATTTATGCAGAAGTATTTCGTGATCGACTAAATCAAAAGCCTTTCTAAAATCAAGAAATATACTGCCTACAAGTTTTCCATTATCTAAAGATTTCAGCCATTGTTCAACCATGGACGTCAAAGAAGTTTGACATGAATGTTTCCTGCGGAAACCAGACTGAGTTGCATGCAGAATATTTGTATCGTCAAGAAAATCGTTTAGTTGGTTTGCAACATGTCTTTCAAATATCTTTGATATTGTATTAAGAATTGAAATGGGTCTATAATTGTTTGGATCCTCTTTTGGTCCAGATTTATATATAGGTATGACTGTGGCATACTTCAATGTGTTTGGAAATATTCCTAAGTCAATGCTATTATTGATTACACTTGAAATCGGTATGGTTATGTAGTCTGCACACATTTTTAAAACTCTCGGGCAAATACCGTCCTCTCCTGTTGCCTTAGAAATATCTAATTTATCTATTATAGTTTTAACTTCAAGAGGTGAAATGTATTTAAAATCAAAATTTTTAGTTCCTAAATGCAAGTCAATTTTTCTTTCGAGCTCTTTGAACGAATTTTCAGAAAATGTGGTTTTGCTAAGGAAGTTGGCTATATTAATGAAATGCTCATTGAAAGTGTTAAGTATTTTCTGATTGTCAGTTATTTCTTCATCTGCAACAATAAGTTTACAAGGGATTGTTATGTACCCTTTATCTGAATTAGTAAGGTTTTTAATATGTTTCCATATATGTTTCGACTCTGTTTTATTATTAATGGCGTTATTGTAATAGTTTTTCTTTGCCTTTTCTATAAGAGAGTTTACTTTATTTCTCCAGCATTTATAATTATTCCAATCTTTAACAGTGTGGTAGTAATCACGCAGTTTTTGTGCGTCTTTTATTTCACTGTTTAACCATTCGGGTTGACAGTCTCGTTTAACTCGCTTCTGTTTATTTGGGGCATGGACATTTAAGATAGATATAAAGATTTTATAAAACATGTCCATCGAGATATTTGGATCTCGTATAGTCTCTATTTTATGCAGATCAGAACGCAAAATGTCATTATTGAAACTATCGCAGTCAAAGTTTGCATACGACCTGTATTGTATTGATTTATGGGTATTGCTGTCCGTTTTATAGAGGTTACGAATCTTTATAAAACGGACAGCAATACCCATAAATCAATGATTTGGAGTACTGATACGCAGTAATTAGCCACGAAGGCCGAATGCCTGAGTGGTTTATAACTGCGCATCAGTACGACAAATTATTGTTTATTAGACGATAACAACGCTGAAAAGGATGTTATTTCGATTCTAACATGACCAGATATTACAAAATGCAAAGCTTTATTTTCTACGCGAACGCTCATTTAACGTCATGCGGCGCAATATGACGTCATGTTTACAGCATATCGGTTCCCGCGTTGTCTATGGTTTAATATAACATAATTGTTCTACTCTTTGTATATAGAGACAAAATCGTGAGTCATGTTAGAATTATCCTTAATGTTTCCAGTTTCATCTAATATATCACTTACGAAAATTAATCCAGAATCGATCCAGGAATGGAAGATAAAGCTTCTGGATTGTGTTTGATATGATACTTGCCCCATCAAATTTGTTTTCTTATTTCGAAAAAGGAGGAAGGTTTTGCTTCTGATTACATTTTTAAGGTAAATCCAAGTTTCAATTAGGGACCTATAGAAGAAAGGTAAAGGATTTTTTGTTTTTGGCAGTGATTTAAAGGCATCAATGTTCATTTCAAATATGAGAAGTTTACGTCCGTATTGGTTCCGGAAGTAGTTTGGTATTAATTTCCAGTTAGCAAATTGATTATCTAAAGAGCTTTTATTTTAACTGTTTTTCTAGCGTTTGTAAATTATTATTTCTTTCTCTTGCTTTCTGCTTGGAAATTTTATCGAGTTTTCTTTTATTTCATATTTACGAATTTCCCATTTTGATTGGTAGCTTTCAATAATTATTCAGAGTTTTACATTTATCAATGACTCGTAAAATCTTTTCATAGTAGGAATGGTCTTCAAGATAAAAAATATTTAGTTTCCAGAACATTGCACCTCTCTTAAAAGATTATTTTAGTTTAAGTGAAATTGCTTGGTGGTCTGTAGTTTGAATTAGAGCAGGGCGTATATCTGTTGAAAGGACTAATAGTATGATGTTTGCATCTATAAGCCAGAAATCGATCTTACTTTTTCCAGAACTATTTTTACGGCACCATGTAAACTGGTGTTTATTGTCATTTAGTTTAATATATCAATCAATTTAAGATGTTTTATTATATCAGTCAGACTTTTAGAAATGTTTATGCTACTTATCATGGAACGTGTTATCATGTCAGATGTATTAAGAACTTCATTAAAATCTCCGCCTAAGACAACCATACCTTCTGCGCAAACTTTCTTTCGCTTTTTCTTATCATTAAAAGTATATATATTCAATAATGTATAGGTGTTATTGTGAAATTCAATGTTAATTAAGACGTATCTTCCATTACAGTCACTGTAATGGTTTAAAACGGTGCTATTCAAAGATTTGTGTATAAGGATAGAGCATCCTTTGCTATTCGTTTCGCCATATGAGTTGTAGAAATCCCAGTCATTTAATTGATATTTTACAGAGTTCATAATATCCACGGTGAAGTTAGTTTCTTGCAAAAATGCTATATTTGGTTTTTGATTAATTAAATATTGCTGCAGTCTGTCTTGTTTTTGTTTATTTCGTAAGCCCTAACAATTTAAGGACAATACATGTGTTATGTCTATATCTGATGACGACATGAATGAAAGTAATTATTTATCACTATGATATTTGATTTAAATACATCAAAGTTATTTGGTACAGTATACAGGTATAACAACATGATCCAAAGTAGTACTATGGAGTTTGATTTAGTTTGTCATTGTATTTAGTAGAATAAACAGCTAACTTCCCACTTTTGAAATGGTGACATCTTGTTTTGTAGGCTTGAGCTTTCATGTTAAAAAGGCTTAATTTGTGAATAGATTATTATAATTATGCAGAAGCGTACGAAATTTAAACAGACAAAAAAGAACATATCATACATTTGCAATAATAAGCGAAACTAGCATTAAGAAAAATAGTGTGCTATACTTTGCCATATCGCAAACAATACCGTATATATTCTTGATTTGAAATTTTTTAAATGCTTAAGCAAAAATTCTTATACTTGTACAGTAATAAGCAATATATAATATTCACAGCAATATCGCAAAATATACCACATGTATAATAGTACATCATGATTTTTTAAAGTTCAAAGGCGACAATAGCAGTAGGAATAAAAATGTGTAGCGTGTACTAAATAATAAAATGACTTGTATGCGAGTACAATGAATAGGTCTGTACAGTACGGTTTGCTTTGCTGGCGAAATATTTACAAAATAATGCTGGACAAAGTTGCAAGCATGAACTATGCGTGTTTATCATGCGTATGTGTGGTCACATAAGACTATAATCTTTATCAAATTTGTTATGTAAGCATGTTCATAACCTAACTTACCCTTACCGAAAACAAAAAAGCAAGGATATACAAAGCCATGACATAGCTTATTGTAAATAAAAAAATAATGTCATAATGCTGCACGCAGAAACTGTTATTTTTCAACGAAAGTAGTGCGTTACCGGTGCAAAAAAGACATTTATTTATACTGATATATCTATGTATAGAAAAATGTACTTACATAAAATAGTATTCATGAATTTATCAGGTACAAGCGTGTTTTTCTTTCATAAATATTGCGTACATATAGATCAGTATAATTCACAATATTAACTTAAACTTTCATAGGATGTGTAGCATTATAAATTAACAACACTTTACATGTACATTTGTATTTATATTTATGAAAGCAACTTTCACTTGAGTTTCGACCCGCAATTTGGGCGTTTTAAATAACGTTTCAAGTGTTTTTTTCAACAAAGAAAGAGGTTAATAAAACATAGCTATCTCATAGTCCATAAGTATATTCCGGGATCAATTAAGGGAAGCGGGAGAGAGCATGCAACAAGCTCAGTCATCACTGTATGATTCATCACTTGACTCCGAGTCCGAGCTGCTAGCATCGCCGACTGTGCGCGTTTTATCATTGTATCATTTTCTACAGTGGTTGGAGGAGTCCTATTTTTGGCATTTGGATGATTTCCCTTGTTCGGTGTCTCATTTTTGCTGGCACAGAATGCGTCGATTAACAGTTGTTTTTGTTACTGTAAAACAGGTTTTATTCGCGATCGTTTAATTTTCGCTAATATTCGCGATTTCAGTACCTCGCGAATTCAAGAATGTCGTGAAAAATTCCTTATCCGAATTAAATTTCATCCGAATTTGTGGTACTTACAAACGTACCTTTTGTATGTTATGAAGTTTACTGACCGTATGCAAAGTAGATGTTTCACCCCTTAACTCCCAATTCGTTTTGTGAGTCCTCTGACTGAGTGGGGTTGTTTACCCTCGGTGCTTGGCGATTGACATATGACCGGGCGTTTTGTGAGTCCCATGTTCGAAAACGTAAATAAACAACTTGGCAGGTTGTAAATTGATCATATTTTAAGCGTCTATTAACACAGACGTGTTAAGCAATTACGGATGACAGGTGTCAATAAGGTTTTCACAAGCTGATCTCTTTGTTTGTTTGACAATAACTTGTAAATCGTGTGAATTAAAATTTGTTTGCACATCTTTGGTTGTTGGCTTACATTAGCTTTAATCAATCAATTAGAAACCTGTTACAGGCGAGTGATATGCAATACGAGGGATTAATTTAACAAACAAACATACACATAGGATTATACATTTTTTTTACAGGGAACGGCAATTTCGGCTTTGGGTTAATTTATACGACGCACATATATACTAAGTTAAAAACCAAGGTTATCCAATGAAGAAGTCACTTCCGATTTTCAGGATGTTGAACTTCGCGAATTAAAAAATACGCGAATTAATAAAAACGTCAAAATTAGACAAAAATCGCGAAATTTCGGTGTCGCGAAATTAAAGTGTTTTACAGTAATATGACGTAAATCTAACACGTTCTGCATAGGGTAAGCGTGTATATATTAAAATCACTTTTGGTGTATGAACTTTTAATCTGGTAATACTTGTAAGAATCAGTCAAAGCTGTTCTATACAGTAGTCGGAACGTAACAGTTGTCACACGGAGCGCACGATATACGCACGATGTACGCACGATATACGCACGATGCACGAACGGGAAATACACGATGAGCAATTCAGAGCGATACGCAATAAACGAAGCGCACGCTGCACGCTGCCCGCTACACGATATACGGACTACACGTTATACGATTTATTTACAATTATCTTTATCAGACAGAAAGAATTAGAACAATTAGAGGCGTCGTACTTTCACAATTGAAATGAATTGCGAAATAATTATTTCAAAGTGTCAGATTTGAACATATGTGGGTAACTTTGGCATGAAATTGATCCCGAAGTGCGAAAAAGCGGGCGTAATTAAAGGTCCAATACTAAGGAAAGCGAAAATTCAAATATACTTTAAAAAGTACAGAAATAAGTTATTTTTAATAAAAAATGAAAGTTGGTATGTAGAAATTCTAAATAAATCACAGTACATGTACAATTATTTTTCTATGCATTATGAAGAAAGTTAAAAAAGCCTGGGTAGTCGTTTTGTGGATTCACTGAGATTTCAACATAATATACATACTTTTCTTCGTGTTCCAAACACTTTCTGTAAATTTTAACCTGCCAATCTTCATTATTTAGTGTCTTGCATAAGGTAATGTACTTGCCATTGAAATAACTGTCACTTAATTTTCGCTTAGTAGTGGACCTTTAGAGGGAAAGGCAAGTCAGAAAATGGTTACTTATATGACACTTAATTAATGTAACCAACTTCAGGTGAAAAAACAATCATGAAAAGAGAGTAAATGGGGTTCAAAATTAAATTTCGAAAAAGGGGCGTGTCTAATATTATGTCTAATTTGCCTATTTACTAAATCTTTTATTTCTCATAGCTCTTTCTTTTTTTTCGATTTCAAGAATTCTTTCAACTATGTGTATATGTTAACAAGCTCTTTAATTTCAGGCTAAGTCATATTTTGACTTTCGGTACCCTTTAAAGTTAATTGTCGTCAACACGCTTCGTTAAATCAACATTGGCCATTTGTCTTTCTCATAACGAACGGAAATATAATTCCATTCAGTCAGTATCATTGATAGTGTTAATTCAATTCGGAATTTATAAAAGGATGTCCCTTTACAAGAAGGTAATAATCATTATTATCTATTATTTTATTGAACTTTAACAGTTTCTGTATAACTTTCGTTGATTCGTCCTATTATTTTCACTTAGCTTTAAACAACTTGGTAACATCATACCCCGCTCCCCCGCGATATACTGTTTCGGTGCAGACACAAAACAACAGCAGTTTCGGATTAGGCCTAAAACCGTGCATCGGGAATCGTATAGCGTGTATAAAATACACGATGAGCGCACGCATGTTATACGCACATTACACCACGATGTACGCACTTTTTGACGACTGTTACGTTTCGACTACTGTAGTTGCTGCGTCTTCACAAGCAATTGTGTTTATTGAGTTAATTATTAGGTTTTTTATATACGAGTTCGTCATTTTAAAAACATTGCAGCATGTGATTTGTCAAAATAAGCTCAATGTAAATTGCTATTACTATTTGCTTGACCAATAAACCGTAACGAGAAATAAACATCAGGAAAAGAACAAAAATAATATCAAACAGGGAATGCCACGTACCAAAAACGCAGCCTCCCCAAAACGAACCCCACATCACCCAGAAGTGCACACCACCAACACACACACACGCGCGCACACGCACACACACACGACACACACACACACAATCATGTACACACACATATACACTACCAACACACACTAGCATACAAAGCAAACACACGAGGACAAAACGAACAATTAAAGGAACACAGTGGGGCACCGCCTTGGAACGGTCAGTGGCAAAAACACCACTGGGGAGCTTAAACCGGTTTATGGTGCGCACCCAACCTTCTTTCCCATTTCGGATATTTAGTCTGTTAGCAGGGTTATTTTATATAGGAATTGATGATTCATGTCTATTTAATCCCTCAGTATTCAATCATTCTCCGTGGTTCAGTGGTTAATCTTTTTCTCTAATTTTTCAGGTGAGGTCAACATCTTTTTATTCTGCTTTTTTTTACTTTTTCAGTTTTAAATATCAACATTTTAGGCTCGACATTGGCGGCTAAAATCAAAATAAAAGTCTTACATTTAAACTGTCCGAAATATGGTATACTTACTTACATGCATATGTTTTGATTCAACCGAGTGTAGGCATAGCAAGGCCCACATCATGAGATACACTGGCTCTACGTTAAAGTCCAAGGATCACATTGACAAGTAGCTCTTATTTTACAACGAAAGATGTCTTACCGGCGAAAATGATCTTTATTTGTACCAAAAACATTCATATGATATTGCAAATAAAAATAACAAAGGCTTCCTGGCAAATCCTTTCGTGGAAAAACGACTTGAATACAAAATAAATGCATATGTCAATATTGTTTTAGAGTGAATAGAACACGGTTCTATCATTATCCTCTCATTATTTTATTTTACAATATCAGTAAACTCAAAAAGATCATGGGATTTTAAAGGAAACTCGAAATCAGCGTAGTTTTGAGTTTACTGAGTTAAATGCTATTTTGCCTTTTTTTAGAAAAAATAAATATTCATTTTCAAAGTATCTTTATATTCTATAAAAAACGTATACAACATACACAATGTACATAGTTATCGGTATAGATTGTATTAAAATTTACAGGCATATGCTTTGGATCGGAAGTCATGAGGTTTTGAGCGGATATTCATTATTTATCGAGTGCAGTAATTTACCTGTCAATGAAAACCCTGCCCTTGACTTTAATCCAAAAATAGACACCAATCAGCTAAAAATAGTTATTATTCACATGAAAACATATTTCAATCCACTTATAATAGATGTGAACTAGCAAACTTCTGCAGGTTTTGTACAATAGTCCCATTTCTTAGAATTACCCGTTGTGTAACACCAGAGGTAAACTTCGCCAAGGGCTCGACAATAGTTTTCTGCAGCAGAGGCGTTACCATCCGGGAATAGATGATCATCCCCATTGCGGTGTCCATGAGGAGTTTGTTTGTCCCATCTCTGGCAGGTAAACCCACCTGCAGTGTAGCTTAAGCTTCCCGTGAACTCGCCCGGCTGTACTGAACAATCTAAGTTTAAAACGGAAACGTTGTTACAAAAATATATGTTTGCCATTTCAGTTCAAACTGAATGAAACTGAACTGACGATGATTTGTAAAACAAAGCATTCGCTATGATTACATAATTATCCGTTATAACGATTATTACATGTACGTTATCATTCAAATGTTCAGGTATCAAATATATAAAGCAGCTTAAACAATATTTTATTGAATATAGCTTATGTTCAAACTTCGCAGAAATATTCCTTTAGTTTAGTTTATACTAATTTATTTTAGCTCGATTGTGAAGATAGCTAGTAGCTTATCGAGTCACTCTCGAGTCAGCTTCCTGGAAAAACAAGTACTGGTGTCATATGAGACGGGAAAGGTCGTGACCCTTGTTTTCGTGGTAATCTTCTAATGTTGCATGAAACCTTTGCGAGTTGAAAAGTATGGACCAAAAAAGAATAATTTTCGTATCTTTTGTTTAGTAAAAAATCAGGAAATACCGTTTAGACAACGCCATTTTTTCTCTCTCTCTCATCGAGGTTGATATATTCCGGAATGAGTCTCAAGAGCGATTCATATAAGATGTAAAAACTTGCTTCGCGATCGTGATTAAATAAATTAGTATAAATATGTCAGATTAATATGGTCTTGTTAAAACCGATAAAGAAAATAGATAATGTATCGGACCAAACGAATGTTACACTTAAAGATTGAAATTTGATTAGATGTTTAAAGGATTAGGTTCACAAAAGAAAATTGTAAACGTTCTTAAAACTTTAGACTGTTACCTTCTTGTTACGCAGTTTTACACTTGGTAAACAATAATAATGATAATAGCTGTACAAATACGCATTATGCGCACAGACGTGATTTTCTTAATGCGGTGAAATGCTGTTCCAGTAGCCCTCGACGTTTTTAACTGAAAATGAAACTATTCTCTTGACATTCTTTAATTCCAGTCTTTGCAATCGTTCATGAATTGAGTGTAACTCTTTGTTGATTCGAGACGTCCAGAATGTAACCCACATTTTTACAAATGTATGAACAAACGAAGATTTTCAGTCATTTTGCATTTTCTCTTACATGTACATGCAATACATTTTCTTTTAATATTTTTGTTTATTTATACTAATTTATTTATTCTTGATTGCGAAACTAGGTATTACAACTTGGATTAATCGCTCTCGAGACTCATTCGAGATGGAATCAACCTCGAAGAGAGAGGGGCAATGTGGAATTATTTGTGTCTTGCCTAAGGTCACTACCGACATTAAATGTTCATTGCACATACCACACCATTACTTGCTAGCGAATCTTTTGTAACAGCAGCTATGCTCTGAGACAACAATATGCCAATTAATAAATTTTCACTCAATAAATCATATGTAAAATGACAAATAAGTAAATAAGAAATTTATGACTTGTTAATTTATCATGCAAATTAATTCCCCATCCGGCTCCCCAGGTTAACAATGAAAACCACTGGTTATCGGTTTAGTATTCAAGTTCTGTCCTTTTCATTTTCTGTTATTGATACATATTGATACATATTGATAGTTACATTTATTATTATTGATGTTAATATATTCAGCTTTGTATAATTCATTAAATCGAAATCAAATGTGTGTTTACTAGTTCTATCATAGCCACATAATCACATTGAACTTTCCAGGATATAATTATTTTTTAATGAAAAATGCAAACATCGATATCAATTTATTCTAAATGTTTTTCAAGCATACCTGTCTTTTAAATTCATATCGTTTTTTATTAAAAAATGTGGTGCGCTCCATTTTTTTTATTTTTTCAATATTACTAAATTAAAATTTAAAAAAAATACGATACATTTTAAGCATGTACTGATGATTTTTAAAAGATACGTAAGGACTGTTATGTAAATTATATTGAAGTTTGTCCGTAAGAAATCTTTCTTGCTAACGTAAATGACCATTTTAACATCTACAGTAATAATGGGAATTTGAAGTCATTGTTGACACGCACATGTAACAGTTAATATTGAATGATTATGAGTTAATGTGTATACAGGTGACTAACAAGTTACCTTGCAAACAAATAGCCTCTTCCCATGTTCCAGTTATGGTGCATTTAAGACCCATGAGATCTGAAAACAAAGAACTATATTTCAGTACCGAATGTTCATGCTATAAGGCAATTTATAACTTTGACTATCAAAACATAGCATATTAATTAGCTGATTTGGGTATTGTTTTACTCACAAATGAGGAAACATGATGTTTTGATACCGCAAAAAAAAAGGGAGACAGTATCATCAGAGTTTTCCCTGTAAATATAATAAATCAAGTACATGTGTAAAAACAAAAAGTACCCTTAATGACATACATTTTGAAAGTTTAAAATGGAAGAACTGTATCTGCTTTATAGTTATTATCAAACGCAAAATGTTACTCCTAATCAGCTTTTACTTTTCAATAAATCTTGTAAAATCTTCAAACAGGTCAAAATGTGATTATAGATTAAATCAGTCATAACACTTCGGATTTGTTAAATTGTGAAGAACGTGTGACAAACGCCGTAATTGTTTTAAACAGTTAAAATTGTTTATTTTCAAACATTTAGGAAGCAAGGAGACATACAAAAAAAAAATCTAGATACAGATGTAGTTTTGCAATACGTAACTAACATGTAATAAATATAAAAAAATATCTCAGTTGTAATTATAAAGGAGAGGAACGAATATAATTACTAATTATATCTATGTAAAGGTAAAACGAATCTTTTTCTATTGAAAGCGATATGATTTGCTGTCCGAAAAGCTTTTGCAAACTAATAAGGAAGCATAAAGATATTCACTATTGTGATAAAATGTCAAATTGAAATAAAGTGGAAAGAAGTTATGTAACTCACTTAAATAACATAATAAAGAATGTTAGATTATGATTCTGTTACCTTTTGATGAGATTTCTCCTATATATTTTTAAATTAATAGGCATAAATTAACCGGTAACGCTTCAACGATAAACAAGGTAAGATTACCATTTTGGATACTTTCAATATAGACGGTTTTGCCGGTAAGCCAATAAAAATAACGAGATTTTGGGGGTTGGCACGATTTTAGATTTAAAAAGCGGATTGATTTTTTTCTTTAACATTTAATAATAAACATGTTTTAATTGTAGTTGCATGTAACATTGTTTACCAACAATAACCTCTACATTCTTTTAGCATCGCTGTGATATTTTATTTCATTAAAGTAAGTTTGGGCTGTTATAAAACAGAACCATAAACACACTGAATAGAATAGGAACCAAGCACTCGTATTTCATAAATGCTAGACTATTAAATATTATTTTTTAATCTTTTTACACAATCAGTATAGATTTTCAACGAAGTTGGTGCTACAAATTTGAAAATGTTTATTTCCAATTACTTGAGTGATAGTGATAACAAAGATATATTTTAGCTTTCAAGAATGATTGTTAATGTCATGTCCGCTTTCCGATATTAAGCATAAGTGGACAAGCATTTAAAAAGGTTTACACCTAAAATTGCAAAATTCCCCTAGATAAATGAGCATGTCCCTAAAAAAACAACGTTTGTACACATCAAATCAAGTTCTTTAGAAAGCAGTATACAGAAGATAGTTCGATGATCTTACCTTCGTGCACACAAGTTGATGTCTCCAGTTTCTCAGGTGCCTGGCAAATGATCTCGGTTTGATTTGAAACATATCCACTATTACATACCACAGACGCCTTATCAAGGAGAAAGGATTTTTCCGATTCCATCAGCTCTGTAACACCATTTTTGATAGGGTGTTGACTGTCACATTCTTGAAATTAACATGTGTGCAACATAAATGTGTTGATAAGTCTTTGCCACATGTGTTTAAATGAAGTTGTTTTGTAATAACGTGGTTAAACATTTTATCACCATTACCTTGCAATTACAGTATGTTATAATGTTTTAAAATGTTAAAAACGTTGCTGATAACAGACTTAAGTTGATAAGTCGATATGTGGAGTTATTTCCTTCTCTAGATGTAGCGTCAAAGGAATGAATTGTAACAGACGAGGTCGATTTCATCAACGACCTCTTGATTGGTTCGAAGTTCATTATTGCTCTTTTTTTTATCAAAGCGATATTTAAGTACACAATGTGTATGACTTTACTATTCAAATCTCTTCGATAATATAAGCGAAGCTAATCAAGCAATTGCTTTTAAAATCTGTATTTACAGGCCGTTTTCACATTTGCGAGATAAATATCGCCTGAAGTTGCTCCACTTTATATTTTGATGAACTGATACGCAGGTACCTAAAATTATCCCTCGCAAAAATATCCAGCGATATGGATTCAGAAACACTTACTTAATATGTGAATGCGCTGGGAAATATTTCCTTGGAGATATAATCGACTAAGCAGAAATAAAAGTTACTTACTGATATCTATGCACTGGTGTGGTTCTGTTGCAACACACAATTGTTGCGGGGAACATGGTCTGATACCGCAGCTACCTGCCATCTCCTTATAAACAAATACGATGAATAAATCTTTAAAGTCTTGTTTTCTATCAAGTTTTCTCTCATTAATAAGATTTTTGATTACTTCAGATTTGAGATTTTCCGTCTGTTTGCTATTTATGGTTTGTGAAATTGCCTGACTTTAGTTGAACATACTCAGCTATTCTCTGTAAAAGTAAGTATGTCCATTGATTATTCCAGAGTTTACCAAATGATGCTCATTTGTTTGTGGTTTTTTTTGAAAGGCGTATTTGAAATAAATAAATATATATCGAAAAAAGAAAGAAACAAATTTAATAAAAAAAACGAATTAATAGTACATACGCTTGGCCACCCAAGGACATCGTTGAAAATTGCTCCAGCTTGAGTCTCGAACTCTGACTCCTGGACGGATAAGCTGTCAACATCATTCAATTCACACAACTGTGACGGCATGTCATAATCCACAGACTTACAGACGGACAGATACATACAGTACCTAATGCAATCATGGAGATTGATTCTTGTTGCAAAAAAGCTGTGACCTATAAGCCTTTTGTTTAAACATTCTAGCTTTAGATCAAATTTTGTACATTCTCCTAAATTATTACTAGAAATTACACTAAACTGCAAAAGCAACATAATACAACTATTTCTTCCAAACATTTTTGACGAACTAAATTCGTTAACAAATCTGATTTTACGATTTTCCCTCATTTACGCTTTAACAAGAAAATAGTTTAAAATATTTATATAGCTATTTATTTTCTTTTTATTGGCTAGATAGACTAGCAAGATGTGAATTGATTTAATAAGTCATGGAATAACCTGTGTACTATGGCATGACATTTATATCTCTGGGGTGAATTGGCTTAAACCAAATTGTTCTTAAACATTTTTCAAGCAAGCTTTCTCTGTTGGTATTTAACACGAGTGTGACAAAACAAATCGCAGTTGAAAAGAAAGGACTGCAATAATGGTTTATTAGTTTTTCTAAATTTGTAACCAAAACATTTTTGCACTTTTCATTACAACATCACTTTATAATTTTTGTTGGCCGATGCGCTTGTGAAGCGTTTTGTCTTGGCAAAGATATACCCATATTGATCAAACTGGGACTTAACAAAGGTCGTCTGTGTTGCAATGTAAACCTCATAACCAACACGACCACTTAGGTACATTCAAGCTCGGGCTTATGCGTATTTGGAATGTTGTATTCACTAATATCCCAATTCAATAGCCTTTGATGTATTTATCCTGCGCAATTGTCGGAACGTTACCCGGAGTTTGACTTAATTTATTGAAGGTTTTGTATCTGGTCGTAAAATGGCGGACTTTCTCAATATTTGCATGTGCATTGTTAAAAAAATCAACAGAAAATTAATTTTGTTTTTGAACACTTTGCAACATTAAACCATTTGACAACTGAATTATTTGATCCGAATGTGCAAACCTAAGACATCTAGAGCACCGGTAACATCAAAAATGCGTAAAACTGCGAATCTGGGACGCACGACAACATATGTATGTATTCGATTAGTTTTGATACGCCCACAAAATGGTATTTGTCATCAGCCATAAGCATCCTTGTAACGGAAGCAAAAAAAAGAAACAACAACAAATGGAACAGATAAATGCAAAATTGTAAAAGCCATAAGTTTCTAACATTTTTTCTGAAGACAAATATTTTTTGTCTTTTATTTGCATACTACGTGTATTACAGTATGGAAAAATCTGTTTTAAATCTAAAGGAATAATAAATATCATTTTTATTTAAGTATACAAATTTGCAGGCGATCTTATTCAACTAAAATCATTCTTGAAGTTCCTAAAACGCTTTTGTTGTAAATAATCTTAGTAAGTATTTTTTACATTAAAAGAACATAATTGCACGGATACGAAATTTCAGCACAAACACAGTTATGGAAAACTGTTGTCCATGTTCAGGAAAGCTCCGCTCCAACCAGAAGCTATAGACATCGAGCACACAATGAAATGTATTCATTGAGAGGTTGTCATTCCTGCCTTAACAGGTTATTGTGAATTAATTGTCAGTCTTTGCGAGTTCGAGGCAGTCTAAATTAAAGCAAAATATTAATCCTCTTTCAATGTTATTCAATATGTGGGCAAATGCGTAACCATTGTCAGTTTTACGTAATAACAGGTTCGCCCTTAGGCAAAACAATATAGATGATTGATAACTTTACTCCTTCCTCAAGGTCTAAACTATGGAATATGTAATTCAGGAGTTATAATTTGTCATTTTAACAAGTAGATTTATTTTTCCCGAGCAAACAATACAAAACACACTGCAAACTAGCATCATTTCAAAAACAAATTCTTCATATTCCAGTTGATTATATATGCATGTATTAATGGACAGCAATAATAACGCTCTGTAAACAATCTTTATTAGAATCTTCGCAGCTCTGTTAAATATTTATTGCGCCGTTTTCCTAATCAAGTATTTTTACTGGAGGCATTTCTCAAACTATAACTGTTCAAGGGAATAGAGCTTGTAGTCATTGATAAAATCCATATTAGGTTAGTGGCATTCTTTGGTAATTAAGTATGATAACTAAAACTTTTGTCGAATACAGTGTTACAGTAATGAATTCTTAAAAATTGTATGACGTTTTTACTGTCTGTTGAGTCGTTTCCTCACCAAAATATATTGTCATGAAGCGTTTTTGATTGTTGCAACATAATTAAAATAAAATACCGCGTTATATCTATTTTATGATGTTATAGTGTAATTGTTTTATATACAAAAGAAACGCCATGAAAGATTTGTACAAACATGTCCAGTGCCGTTTATAATATGTGAACAATGACGAATACCGCTCTGAAAAAAAGCAGATTTTCTCTCAATTTTACGGATTGTTCCAAAGACGAACAAGTTTACTAATTTGTGAATGACATATCAGCAACGGCAAGCTGGTCAATTGACATGAAAGCTAGTCATATTACAAGTGAAAACGTTTGTAATTGTTGATTCATTGATACAACTTCATCACTATATAAAGATTATCCAATTTAATCTTTGATAAAAATGCATTTTATCTGTCAATATATAATTAAAAAACCTGACTGTAGCAAACACTCATTTTCTGTTAATTACAAAATGTGTGAAAATACACTCAACCAATTTCTAAATATACACCTAAAAGAAATATTGTAGTTTATTCAATATTCAAGATAGTTTGATGAATATTTCAGTTACAAGATCAAAGATTGATATTTAACATTCAATCAGATTTATAAAAATATGTACCAAACTCATATGTTCGCAGTGCTGTAAACACAATAACCTCAATATACAAAAGTCACAAAAACGTTAAAATTACCAGACTGTAATCAATTTACATGTAACACAGACGACCATTTCTGATTCACCAAAATAAATTAGCAGACATACGGTAATGTTTGATCAGTCAAATCCTTTAAGAAGATGTTCTTGGGAGGATGTAAAGTGTAAAAAGGAATTATGAGACTTTTGCCTGATTCTTATCCTCCACTTCATTTTGATCGGATGATTATTTGATGGAAAATGAGCACCCTAATGTTTTTCAACTCTTTTGTGGCTTGGCCGTAATCGTTTTCAAGAATTGGTATTTGGTACTTCTCGTGAATCTCTAATGGTCAGTTTGTGGTGTGAAAACGTCATTTTGGAGAAAATACAGCACTGTACATGTATTTAACCAATTGATCCAATTGATGAGGTTTGTTGGATAAATGCAAGGGAAAGGAAATTCTTATAAGGTTAGACAGATCAACTCCGTCAATGATTTTAGTGTTGAGAGAATATTTTCATCAAAACAGGATACTTGAAATTGGTACCAGAAAAACACTTTACTGTTCTAAATTATTTAGAAGAAATTTAGAATTACCATAATTTACAGTTTTGTGAATTTCACATTTAGGGGTGTGGTGATGTAAACTCTCTGAGACAATGAAATCACCATTCATGCTCATCAACTTTATACCGACTATTGAGAGAATGAATCCAATAATTTGTTGACCAATTTTCATGACCGTATTTGTCAAAATGATTTTGATATGATACATAATTGAGGTGTATACTTAGTAAAGTTGTTGAGTGTATGTTAGATGAGTGTCACATTCCAAAGTTCTGTTCCGACTGTGTGCGATGTGTGTATAGTTCTATCATCCCACCTCACGTCGACCGTACCATCTGGACGTACAGCTGTCACTGTACCCTTCCCCTGCTGAAAGTGACAACATACCCAACGTAAAACTTTTGACGAAATAATTTTAAGAAGTAGACTTCTTTCTCCACATGTAATGCCTTTATTTCGGTAAAGTAATGTATTGGTATAGTTATACTGAGAATGTTAAAAAAAGCCTCTTGAAACACTTTAAAGGCTGTATGAACGTTATTCGATAAAAAGGACACCTGATGTTCTTTTTTATCAGATTGATACTGACAAACACCTATTTGCTGAATAGGTGAAATCATATACATGTATAAAGAAACCTCAATTTATTTGTATAACATGAAAACGTATATCAAAATTGCAGATGTACACTTAAAACGTTAGTGAACACAATGTAAACAGAGTCTGACATGTAATCAAGAAGATCGGATATGATCATTGCTGCCAGACATTGTCCGCATCCGTTATCGAGAGGTTAGAGTTAGCTGACTTTTAACCACTGTACTTTCTCATTGATTGAAGGTCATTTGTTCGAGTACTGCTACCGACAATGTCCATTTATATGAGAATGTTGGCAGTTTCTTAAGGCGGATGAGTTCTAGTACTGTTTCTTTCAAGAAACGATACGTCATGCCCGTCTGTATAAATAAATGAAATACATTTGGAACGAGCGTGTTAAAAGTAAACAAGCGTTACCTCAATTGCGCCTTTAATTAGATAATAAGATAAAATAAACTTATGTTATGAAGAAATATAGTGATTAATATACATTGTATATGTTTGTTCCTGTCCACATGCGTGTTGCACAGAAATATTTCATCCTGTTTTGTTTTATTTGCATATAAAGTGTACAATTTATATGATAATATATATGTCTAAGTTAGATAAAACGGATAAACTACATGTACGTGTATTGATTACATGTATATGTGAATATCATTAGAGATATGTAAGAACAAATATACAATGTATGTGAGAGGAATCAAAATGTATATTATCAATTCCGAAAATGTTTTATTGATGTGATAAATTGGAGAACAAAATGTTTTGTGATGAAATACATAAAAGAAACTGTTACGTACTGTATCATCTTATTTAGTAAACGCAAGTCTTAGTTATTTCCATATTCTGTTGTATTTTTGTGAAATACACAGTAGTTGTTTTATTACATGATTGTGTATTGTATTAACAATTTTTTTTTATCACAAATATCAAAAACGATCTTTAAAGGAGATCATCAGTAAAAGCATGACATTATACACAGTTCTGTGAATTTATCTGGTTTCAAGACCCTGTATAATTTAAAACAGTGCTATTTAATGTGTTTTAATATACGAATAGTGCAAGGGACTCTACTGCGATAACTATATCTTGGTATATTTTTAAAATGCTCTTCTCGTGACCCACATTGTAAGATATGCAAATCTTGATAACTTCTCAAAAAGTCGATATACTTTGTTTTTTTTTTAAAAAGAGAAATGCCAATGTTGATGTTTTAGTTTTTCAAAGGATGTTGTATCATTGGCTTGAAACAAAAAAGTATTGAATTGCAGCGGCACATTCAGTGCCACACTATACGCTTCCAGATGCTTATGGAGACCGGCAAATGTTGACTGCATGTACATGTTTGTATTTTTATAACTTTAAATGAGATCGTTATCCGAACTATCATGCTTTTTTGGACTTTTGTTTCTCTCATTTTCCCTTTCTAACGTCACTGTTTCATTTTAAACATTGTAGTGTTTTAAAATCTAATGAAATAAAAGCCAAACACCGGGATTATTTTGTTTGCTTTTCGAGGATATATTGTTACGGTCCCCTGTTTAAGTGACTGCTTATTTTCACTGCAGGACCACGGTCTACAGTTATAACATCTCAAATGTAAAACTCGATGTAAAACACAAGTAAAATCTACCTTTTATTTGATATAAAGATCTTTAATGAATAAACAAGATTTCGAATGCATTATTTTTGTATTTGTTTTCTTAATACAATGTATATATATTGCACGCAACTACTCCAAGAAAAAAGAATAAAGTGCGAAATTGCGCTTTCAAAGTCTCTGTGTTGTGTTGTATTATACGTATATAATAGTTTGACTATGTATCCAAATTAACCTAATACTCAATAGAATCTCAATATCAAAAATAACAGGAAAAATCTTTACAAAACTAGATCTACAAATGTTCTCTACTACAGCCTGTTACGCAATTTCGTCTAAAAATATGTGGCTTAGACGTATTATTTCGTTAGTCCTTCAATTTCTTTAAACTTTGGCATGGATTTCAGTTCTCATTATCTCCGAAAGCTAAACTGTGCTGTAATTACAAACCCTTTGCTTATATACATGACGGTGGTTAGAGCGCCCCAAAATTGTTCGTAGAACACTTTACAAATGATACAATGAATATTACTGGCAAAATCGTTATAAATAGACAACCTAAGTTTAACACAGAAATTTAATAAAAAACAATCCTGACTTAAGTACTAGAAACAACGATGACTGAATAATTGGGCTTTTCTGTTAATGTGATTTTGAAATGGAGATATATCATGTTTTATTATAACATTACAATGTAGCATAATTTATGAGATTGATTGATTTCAAAGGAATAAATGTAAAAACTAGAGAGAATTAGGAATCACAAAATCATGTTGCCTTGACTTAATGCCAGAAAGGAAAATGCAGGGAAAGAACAAACATATATGAGAAAAAATAATGAATACCGCTATTTATCATTCTTTAGGCTAATGTGTTAAATAAAGCAGGTAAAATGCATATTGTATGTATGGTAAGATGAGTACAGAGCTACAAAAATCCAAGTTAAAGTGTTTTTGGTATGAAACAATTAATAGCAATGCATACCGACACTGTTAGCTCGACTCTGATTTAAGGTGTCATTTAACTTAAGGGACATACCATACAACTGATGTCAAACAAAATAACATCCAAAACATAAATAATAGAAACTTTGGATGTATTATAACTTAAGGAGGCACTCCCTAAATCTAGCAGATTATATTCCCGAAACATAGATTATGTGTTCAAAGCAAATAAAATGATAAATGAATACACTTTGAAAGATGAATACACTTTCAAAGAAGAACCTTTTGCGAAAAATGCCTCATTTTAACACAATTAATTAATATAGAGGCTATAAAAATGCCTTCTAATGTTATTTGAATACGACGCGAGGACTACTAATGAACACAAATACCGCGATATGAATTTTTAAGTTGTGCTGGAATAAACTATTTACGTTCGAACGATAGTTCTCGCGTACTCTTGCTCCGACACAAACTTTCTTTCCTGTACTCACGCCTGAAAAGGGAATGATACAAAATGTAGCATGAGAGCCTTTACCCCTAAAGGTTTTGCAAGAATACATACATGCATGTATGTTTTATGACAAATCTAAAAGAACTATTTGTGCAACCATTTTTGACTTACCCTAGCACTCATAAATAATGTTCACATAATATTGAAAAAAGGCGAAATGTACGTAAAAAAATAAATGATTGCATTGCGAAATACTTCCCTGTTTTTGCATCGAATGCCAATATAGCAAGCCTTTATAATAAATGGCTATCAACCAATAAATTAAAACTTACTATAAAAGGTTTCACATCACCACAACACGTCTTATTTTTTAATTGTTTACCGGTTACTGCTTTTTCAGTCCGTTCGTCCGTCTCTCCGTCCGTCCACCATTTCCTTCGAACGACATCTCCTCTGAAACCACTGGGCAAATATTAATGAAACTTTGCAGGGACGTACTTTGCATAAAGTTCTATCAAAGTTGTTCAAAGAATTCTATTCCATGCAGAACTCTGGTTGCTATGGCAACAAAAAGGGAAAACTTTAAAAATCTTTTTCACTGAAACCACAAGGCCTAGAGCTTAGATATTTGGCGTGTAGCATTGTCTAGTAGACCTCTTCAAAGTTTGTTTACGTTATACCCCTGGGGTTAAATGTGGCCTTTCCTTACGGGGGAAGGGCGGTCATTTGTTTTACAAAGATGCATATAGGAAAACCTATTTGGTATACAACTTTGTCTAGTGGTCTTCCACCAGGCAAGTGGACTTGTATCAAGGTGAGCGATATAAGGCCATCTTTGCCCTCTTGTTATGCAGATTTCGTTATGTTTTGGAAAAATTCGCTCATTTTACGTATAAATACTTTAAATAATTTCAAAATGCATCCAGTTTTACAGTGCGCCGTTTTAAAATATGTTATAAAAACGTTTTAGTGATCATTAATGTGATAATACTTCATCAGTTTCTCAAATAATTAGACGCGACAACTACGCATAGAAAAAATGAAAAACCATTGAAAACTACCTTGATGCTTATTGAAATTAAATTCATGGTCAAACTAACCGCAAAACTAAAACTTTATGTTGATAGTGTTATCATTCAATTTGTGAAAACGCAAAAAAAAACTAATGGGGATAAATAGTGATGAATGCCATACATGGACATTAATATTAAATTAAATAATACTTGTTCAAAATTTTCGCTTTTTAAAACGGTTTCATTCCTCACATTAATAAACTATTTTATAATAGTGCATACATTGCAACTGTTTTTAGTACGTATGTTTAGCTCGTTATCATGCGATATCAGCAGAATAACCGTTCTACAGAAAAAAGGCTGCAGAGATTATTTTGAATAAACTACTGCAAACGCGCGGCACTGAAATATTTAGAAGTCTGTAATGGTTACTTCGTCCAACATCAAGCACCTGTTTTATAGAATTAAAGATCAGTAGAGTGCTACATTGTCTTGCACCAATATATATAATGCATACCAGTTGTCTATAAGAAAAGAAAAAATAGCTAACGATCGTCTACAAAAAACATCATAAAGCTTACATGTAAAATATCTCAAACTAATTATTTAAAACTATCATTTTTCAACTCTAGTGTGTAAGTTTAGAATGATATTTATGTTAACATTAACACTCTGTAAACCGATTAGTAAGTGTTTTTATGCATACTAAATTTACTCAGTGGTGTTGTTTGTTAAATTAAATGTAGTTGCCATACACATTTTAATGCCTGCACCAAATTGCACAACAAAATCTTGTTAACGAATATTACATAGTGTGTCTGTCGTCAGTGTTATTCATGTGTTACCATTAAACATGTCAAGATTAACTCATCATTGCAAAAAAAAAAACACATTTTGCCAGTAAATCTGAGATGGTATACATTTTATATGAGTTTATGTTAATTGTAAGTGAATTGAATCCAAATGTTCCAAAACAATTGATCAATTTTATTTATTTTATCCCAAAAAAAGTCTGCCTGTCTGTCTGTCTCAATTCAATTAATTAAAACTCGGCGATCCGACGAAGTTGACGTCTCTTTAAGTATAGATTATATGTTTGAAGAAATGTAAATGGTCTTGTCAGATAATTCATGGTAAAAGGGGAAACTGTACAATAATTATTTCTTTTCTGCAGCTAGCTCTTCTTAAAATATCTCCAACACTCGAACACTGTTTAATGTTTTCTAATCTATACAATTGTGTTACTGCATAGGTAACAGCTGCTTATCTTTTCGAAATCATGTTAAAATGTAATAGTAAGTACGTAATGTTTGTGTTAATTTCAATATCAAATACAAAATGATACTTAAGGGACCTTTATGTTAGATATGAACTTCTTCTATGAATGATATGGATTTAAAGCAAAGGTACCTTCGTGAAAAATATTTGCCGACGTGTACAAAGTACTCTATTCGATTATTCAACACAACACGGACAGAAAAGAAATTACACCTTATTATTTTATATTGATTCATCTCAATTTATGGTCTCCGGTGCAATAATATATCTCTTCATTACCATTATTTCTTTACTCCATGAATAAAAACAACACATATAAAGTACATTTACCCTTTACTGTCGTCTCAGTTTCCACGGCGTTTCTATTTTCAACCTTCGCTGTTCGCTCGGTTATGCGCGAAGATTGTCGGCGTGGAACTGTGGTTGGCATGGTCAACGTTCCAAGCTGTTTGGCGGAAGTGATATAACTTTGCAGTTGCTCATTAGATACAAATTCAATCCGTTTCATATCTTTCGATTTTATTTGTGTAACTGCTTGTTCAATTTCAGAAAGCCTAGGTCTACACTCTATAGTGTTTATGAACAACACGTTGTCTTGATAGATTTCTGTGTTCAACATATTTTTCATTTTCTCGACTTTGGAAGAAAGAACTTTGCAGTCTTGCTCGAGCTTTGTCTGAAATGATTTGTTTTGCCTCAGATATTATATCTCCTTCTAGTTTGTCTAAATAATTATTGACGTATGTTCTAAACTTGTTGATATCTCCGAGCACCTTTTCCAGCATAGTTTTATTTATTATTTTGTTTTCCCGGACCGTTTGCTCATTTTCTTTGTGTTCATGTGTTAGTTTTACAACTTTACTAACGAACGTCTTAAAATCCTCGCTTTGTTGAAGATTCTTCGTTAGGTTCTTTATGGATTCAGGAGCGCAGGCACCATAGTCAGGAATCATACAATCACCACAACCAACAAATTCATGTTTGCGACAATAGAACCTTACTGTGTCTCTCTTATGTTTACTACACTTCACTTTATCCTCTTCATCTCCAGAAGACGGTAACGAACACAGGTCTACGTCAACCAACACGTGATGTCTACATAGTTTCAGCCTTAGATGATGTTTAAAACATATGTCACACATAAACTCTCCACATTCTTTACAGAAACCACTTGCGCCTGTTGTTTTATTGTCTCCCTGAGAAGGCTCACATACTGTATCTGGTTTTAAATCACCTGTTTCTGTGTCCATTGTTTTACCAGGCACTTCCATTTCGACGCGTGCATGAAATAAATTCGAACATATACGTTGCAAACACTCCCTTATGACAAATCAATAAACCTTGAACGGTTCATGTAAAACGATATCCATGTTTGTATTAGGAACATTATCGACCGTACTTGTTTACCTTTTCAGATGATACCATGCGTATAAATTGATAAACATAAGGACTAAAATGAGAACTATATCTTATTTGAACGATTCGTCTTCGTCAAGCTTTAAACCCAAATATATATACAATGTTTTCATATTTAGGTAACCAATATTTATAATTTGTTGAGTATTCATTTAAAATGTGTGCATTGTAATTTTGCAAAGACTGTCTTTTGGCTATGTTATAAACAGAAGCTCAATGTATTCATTACATGCATAAATTAAAGATGAACTCGAGAAGACTAAAAAAACAGACAGGATACCTTTATCGGAATATATATTTGACATACAATGTGGACGATGATTTGAACCTCTATATATCTGTTTGTAGCATTTAATTAAATAAACACGTCCTTGATATTCAAGTTCGTTATTTCTAATAATTAACTGAAATCATTTGAACACTGGTAAAAAAATTGTCTTGTATGAGACAGAATTTAATATTGTCATTTTTTCATCCATAGGCCGGAATTGATGTCACCTTTACTTTATCTCGTTATCTGCACCATTACTTTATCAGTTGCGCTGAGTACCATAAAGTACAGATCGCACTGATAGGAATGTTACACTTCATTTGATTGGTTGTTTTTGCAATTATGGCAAGCCAATTTACTATTTAAACTAGCAACATTCACTGCCGAGGCAGTGATTTCCTGATATTAAAATACCTGCTAAATGTAGTTATACAGTGCAATTCTAAATTTAACGTGCAGTGAGTGAGTTGTAAATATACATGCAGAGCCGTCACAAATAAAACTAGTTTCCTCACATATATCGGTTATATGAGAGTTTAAACCATTTATTCTAGATATTGTCTTTGAAATTGTTTGTTTTTATTTTCCTAACAGATGTTTTGTAGTGTTTGGTGTCGTCTGTTTTATTACGAATTTCAATGTCTTAAATAGTGTTTAGTGCGGTCTGTCTTAATACGCATTTACTGTCTTAAGTCTTTGGTATGTTTCCAGAAAGCAAAACGCATAAAAAATGTGAAAGTTACATCACCTAAGAACAAATTGGCTGTTATGGTCGTGTCTGTTTTGAAACAAAATACTTCTTTTGCTTCTTATATTTGTTCCTTTATCAACGTGTTAATTCGAAACCAGATTGATAATAAGAAATTGACAGTTTTTCTCAAAACTGATAACTACAATGTAGATGTGTAATTAGCGTATTTTGACTAGTTCGATACATTTGTGATACCAACAATAGTCACTGTAAATTGGTTGCAGAAGAGATATAATCTTGAAATACAATTATCCAAAAAGAGAAAAAAGTGCTATTTAGTTGAAATGAAAATCTATGTAAATGGGATTTTGTGCATGTTGTTGTACTTGGGCAGATATAACTCGTTCCCTTATCACCTTTAATAAATTTAATGAAATAATTATAAACATCCATTATTTATATGTAGGTCTTCAAATTTAAACCTCCATTTGATTCAATGGAGATACAGTGTTTCTTGATGACATGGTAAACGGTAATAGCCATGAAAAACGATTGAACATGAAATCATTAAGTTTACCCAGCGTATCGAATACGTCAATTAACTTTAACATTGAATACATATTTTAAAGAAATTTTAATGTCAATAATTGTTGGTGTTAAAATCAAAACATAGTCTAATTATGTAGAATATTGTGAGTACATATATGAAATTGACGAAGTCTTACAATGTTTTCACAAATGCAATACCCATTTTCTACGTTCAGATTATCTAGGGCAGTCCATTTACTAGTCAGCAGATTGTTAAAGCAATTTTGTCATATGGATAATTAAACCGTGTAGATTGTTCGTTGTTGATGGGTAAATGTATTTAATTTTTTTATAAATCTTCGGAACCCCATTAATGACAAAACTTTTTATAGTTCCCTTGTAGTGTTAAAATTTAAACATCCTTGCACTGCATGTTAGCTTAAGTTTGAATGTACACATTTAATTTATATATGAACGTCGCATCGATGTTAATCTGATCAAAGTCTGTTGAGGACTGATCTTTCAATTCTATTTTCTTATGAAATCACAGGTGCATTCTATCTTCTTACACGTAAGGCATATATAAATGACCCGTTACTGTATCTAGTCAATGTTTACAAATGTAGCGCTGCCGGTTGCTGTATCTAGCCAATGTGTAGCGCCGCTTGGTCCTGGTCTAGCCACTGTGTAGTGCCGCATAGGTAAAATGTGTTTATAATACTCCTTAGTTCGATGCCCGGAGAGACATTAATTGCGCGTCAGCACCGTCCAATGGTAGTCAAAGACCTCATATTGCTACAATGTTATTGTTTTGATCACAATAACATCACACTTGGAATTCTTACATCAAACATCTGACATTTATATTCCAGAGATGTCTTTCCCCTCACGCCAAGTAAATGTGTTCCTTTTTGGATACCTACATGTACATTTTGTAGTTTCGTAATGGTTTTACTGCTGCTGTATAATAGGAACATTGTGGTACTTTCGTCTACGATTATAAAGAATATGGAGGCCTCCACTAAATACTTGGATTTTACAGTAGTAAAGAGAAGGTAAGAAACTAGAACGCTAGTATTTATTATCAGAGAAAAATAAACATTACAATGATATATGCAACCACTCCGAAATGAATGTTATCTACTTAAAGCAAAATAGTGAAAAGCAGGGAACGAGTACAGTAGTATTTCTTATCCGAGAAAGTAAAAATTACAATAATATGCATTAAACAAGTCCAAAATGAATGTTATTTATTCATAAGCAAAACAGTGAAAAGGTACGAATGAAATAGTATCGCATTCGTGGTGCGTTAGTACCGTTAGTTTTCCCGCTGACTACTCACATCAAAACCACACACGCAAGAGTCATAAATGAATACACACTGCGTAAAATAACATTAATATTAATATTTGCTGAAATGTATTATGACGTAAATCTAACTGTATTGGGTTATGAGTGAATTAAAAAAAGTTGTTGCGTGTTAACGTCACCCATTTACTTATTTTTCAATTATGCCGCCGCATTGAATATGTGATAACCGTTCCATAAAATGTTCGGGTTATTTTGGTTATCATTTCAAGGTAATACTGAAACATTTAAGGAATGATTTATACCTTGGACACCAGAAAATGCCGTTTCAAATAGAACAAAAATCAGTGTTTGTATAATTTCTCATTAGAGACACCGATAGAGAAATAAAGGTATGAGCGTTTGTAGTGATGTTCCTTAAATATTCAAATACTTCAGAAAATGGATTTTTCTCCATGATAACTGAATCATTAAACACAACCTTTTCGGCCAATCATATAGTTTTCATTTTAGTTAACACTCCTCCTTGTGATTCAATATACCTGGAGAACAGCTGCTATTGTTCACATGTTAATCATATTTGTTTAAAAAAAGTTCACTTTTGAGTTTACTCAGTGAAATGCTCTTTTGGCTATCGGAATGTTTTAGAAAATAGATATATTTTACCTTTAAAGTACCTCACTATTTAAAATACAATGAATACAACATACCAAGGCGCAGAATCATTTACTGTCAATAAAAAGCTGCGCCCGTGGTCTATATGTAAGAAAATTATACCAATCAGCTAAGATTAGATTACAACAACATAATCAATTCGGTATATACTAGTAATAATAGTAATAATAGTTATAATTTTGGCAGACTTCTGCAGGTTTTGTGCAATGGTCCCATATTTCATAAACATCTGTTGTGTAACACCAGAGGTAAACTTCGCCAAGGGCTCGACAATAGTTTTCTGCAGCAGAGGCGCCACTATCCGGGAATAAATAATCTCCCCAATAGTCATGTGCGTGTGGAGATTGTGTGTCCCATCTCTGGCATGTATAACCACCTGTAGTGTAACTTAAACTTCCCGTGTACTCGCCTGGTTGTATTGAGCAACCAACAGATGCAGATGTTGTGGACGTTGGTTGCGATGCTGTTGTTGTAGGCATGCCTGTGGCTGTTGACAAAGTTAGTGTAGAGAGGGATGTTACTGATAACGAGGTTGTTGTAGGCATTGCTTGTGACGACAATGTTGTAGGTATGGCTGTTGCCGGCAAAGCTGTTGTTGTAGGCAAAGCTGATGCTAGTGACGTCGTTGTTGAAGACATGTCTGCTGCTGTTGACGATGTTGTTGTAGGCAGAGCTGGTGATGAAGATGCAGTTGTTGATAGTTTGCTTGTTGATGGTGATGAGGAACCTAACATTTCAAAAAGAATAGCAATAAGATCAGTTTGGCATTTCAGTTATTTCTGCTATAATTTAAACTGGTGATGATTTGGAAAACAAAGTCTTTACTACAAGTATTACAAGAATAGTCCGTTACATGTTTAACCATGCCTGTCGCTGGAAAGCAATTTAATGCCTGTTGCTGGTAAGCAATGTAACTGATGTAAATGTATTTTGTCTCGATCCATTATGTTTTTTCCAGAAACAAACGATCTAAATGTTAGTTTCTTTAAAAACAGGTACAATCAACTGTCTTGTGATATATATTTTCACCAGTGGGCCCCCTTCAATGATATCATTTTAATGGCAATTTACAATGCTGTTATTTTAAATCGCTCACAGCAGTAATCAATTATTTTCATTATGAATCCAAAGAGCTCGTTTTCTGACAGTAATAGATATTGATAATGTATATGAGGTATATTGAAAATATCGTTCGAAGAAAAATAAAGTGATTGACAATAGAATGATTAAACGTTAAATTTAATTGGTGGTTTAAAGTCCGTCATTAATGGTCTTAGCACATTTTATTGTAACATTCTAGTTACGTAGTTTTACACTAAGTGATCAAGAATAATGGGTTTTTATTAATTATGAAAAACGCTGCACCACCGAGTAGCCATAAACGTTATGAACTTAAAAAAAATATCCTATTGAATTTTCAATGTTTCAACGCTTTAGATATAACAATATTGATGCCATTATTTGTTCATACTACAATCAGTTTAGGATATTTTTATCGAGACTAAGTATTCAAATATACTGAAGTTCTTTTATGATATTAGAACTAGAATCCATTTATAAGTTGAAAACTTTACATGAATTACAATTAACTTTTATATACTAAAAGAAACTTTTAGCGCATCATCTGCCTTTTTCCTTCTTTATTTAATTATCGACCATTCACATATCTGCCAGCTTATTTTTTGATTTCGAAGCATGAAAACAAAAAAACAAAAATAATATCAAACAGGGAATGCCACGTACCAAAAACGCAGCCTCCCCAAAACGAGCCCCACAGCACCCAGAAGTGCACACCACCAACACACACACACACGCACACACACACGACACACACACACACAATCATGTACACACACACATAAGCTACCATGTTTTGCATTGATGAAGACATTTTGTATATACATGTACTTCTGTTACATGAATTTGAAAATGATCGAGTGGTACAAATTGTATATGGACGATAGCTTTAGAGTCGGTGTGTCAAGGAAGAGCATCAAGGCAATAACCCATGTTAAGTCTATGGATGTTTAAACGTTTAATTAAAAATATCTGTCATATAATTTGCACCACTCAATCATTGTGAAATTCGTGTAATGAAGGTATCTATCCAGTGTGTTCATATATGCAAGAGTTGATAGTTTTTGTGCACATGTTACATATTTGTACACAGACATATGTTTTCCCTGTGTAACATTATCCTATAAATGATGTACATTTTGAAAAGTAAATACACATAATTTGCACGTAATTACAAAATGCTATTCTAGATATAAAATTAAATTTTATTTACCAGGTACACATGATGCTTTTTGCCATGATCCAGACGCTTGACACTTCACACTTGGAATATTCGGAATATATCCCTTCCTACACTGAACTGTCCCTGTATCAAGGAATTTATTGTTGTCCGGTGCACTAAGCATCAGTTTACCATTGACTGTCGATGGATTATTACACCCTGTATATGTTTGTGAAAGAAATGAACAATTATCAACGGTTTGATAATGTATACCTTCAATGCATGTATGACAGTTAAAGGTATGTCTGGAAACGTACATGTAATGAGTCGAAACTTTGGAAAAATCCAACAATTCTGAAATTTTCCTTCAGGCGAATTTAGCTTATTACTTTATCCTTTGGCTCCCGTCGCAAACAGGGAAAGGGTTGTAGAAATACTATCCGTTCATCCATGCGCCTGTCCGTCAGTCTGTGCATTCCCATTAAGCATTAGAGGATAAATGTGTATAACCTTGCACTCTGACAGGTGCTTTAAATAATTCCGTGAAATAGTATTATGGGGTTAAATGTAGTAATGGGGTTCGAAATATATCCAAGGAGTAGCTAAGTGCTAGCACTGCGACATCTTTCTGGTAACTTCGTCCACTCGTCTGGACGCCCGTCCATAACATGTTATGCCCGCTCCTGTTCTCTCAACACCTATCATGATATTCATAAACTTTTGGTCGAATTTTCACTTCACCAAGACGCTGCGCAGAACCCATGTTAAAACTTAAGTGCTTCAACTTACAGCTAAACGTTCTGCCCTTGTATTTCTTGTCTGACTATCATATTTCGTAATGTCTAGGAGTATTTGAATTTAACTACCTGGTCTATATTACGGGCAGCTGTTTTGATACAACTTCATTGGCCAAAGTACAAGGTCAAAAAATGTCAAAGTTTACGCACTTAAATGCGTATCCGACTATCCGCTGCATATATCTTTTTCCATGTAACTTTGGTTACATGTTCATCTCATCGAGACATATGCAGAACCCATGTCAAACTACGTCGGCTCATATAGCTGTCTTTCAAAAGGGGCATATAGCTGTCTGTCTAATTGCTTTATTTAACAAATTATTTTACTAACTGGATTAAAGAGTATCTGAAACAAATGTCAAATTTGACTTTTTGTTATGTAATATCGATCATTTAATCTTTAAATTACATATCATAGAAGAATATCTAGGACCAAACTTTAATAATAACAAAGAACTAGTCACTCTTACATACTTTTACAACACAGGTTAAGCTGCAAAAGACTTACTTATGTCTAAACAGCGGAAGTTGTCCGTAGCCTCGACGCATCTCTGCAATTTTGCACATGGCCGTGAACCGCAGCCACCAACCATCATCTGAATAACAGCAAATCTCAAACAGAGACTTTCTCAAGAAAAAAAATCATATTTTCGTATGTTAACCGTAGTCATAACAACATCATATTTACAATGCGGCCTTCTATAAACAAATATGAAAAAAAAGATGTATCACATTTACACAATCACATACATGCATAGTATATTATGTCATAGTATATTATGTTTAACTATTTAATTTTAACAAATAATTAAGAAACATAAATTTCATTTATACTTTCACCGACATACACTCAACTCAACTCGTAAGTGCGTTCTATTTTTTTTTATTTATTTTACATGTATAAACATTGTAAACATCAAAATACTGCAAGCTTAAGTATTGCTGGGATTTATCTGCGGAGTTAGTAATTGTTAGTAATTGCTAGTAACTTTTCCCATATGTATAATATATATTATATGCAATTATTCATATTTACGCATAGACAAGTGACAAATGTATATATTTTATTGTTATTTGTTTAAAGATTACTGTTAAATCAAATACTGTGAGATATAGATAAATATTAAGATTTCGTTTGAGCATAGCAGAAATACGTCAGCATTTATAAGCACACCGAATTATCCAATCTACAGGGCATTTGTGCTATTTATAAGCTACATTGTCACATGTTTTACAAGTCAATATCAGGTTATAGAACTACAATATTTACAGCCTTTTTTAGTATAAAGTATAAAAAAACTTCCAAAAAGTGATGACCATCATTGATTTTAATACATATTATCGAAGTTGCACCGGAAGTCATTGCTTTAAAACAACACATATTGTTGTCTAAGCTTGCCCCATAGTCACATGCCACTGTACAGGGCTGTTGTAGTGATTCACAGGCACTCTCAGCATCGCACATATCCTTGCATGTGCCTACAACATCAGTCAGTAGCTCAAGGCCTGTTTCCAAATTTCAAAGAAAAAGCTTGTAACACAACCCGGAATACAATACTGATGTGTGAATATTAATCAAGTTGCTCAGGTGTCAGGGAAGAAACAATGCAATGTTAAGGGACATAGCGCACTGTATTTATATTGGCGGAATATCTGCCTGTCTGGAAATACACAATTTTAGCATTACAACATCTGCTTCTTCTTGTCCAATAGTTGGTTTAGGAACAGAAGATACTGCCTCCATAACTATCACTAAAAAGCACTGCTTTTCTACTACACAATAAAATAGTTTATAGCCAGGAGACGATTGTACATCTCTAAACTGATATATCAATGGACCGACCTGTGGTCTGCCTTTTGCACAAATTTGATACCTGCCAACAGCTCCCATCTTGACTTCGAGAGCAACAAAGCATCTTCGACAAAGTTTTCAAGATTAGCATAGCCATCGATATTACAATATAGAAGGGAAATCTTCATTTGTTCTGGAAGAGAAACTCACCCCAGTCGCAATATTCACCAGCTTGCAAGGGGGTGCCAGCAAAGAAAAGGGGATCTAAAATTGCCTAAATGACTTAGTATGATGTGGTCTTGTTTGGTCAACATCATCTGCTTATGTTAATGTATTGGAAAATTTTGCAGTCACAGGCTCGTCAATACCGCCGTTTGATTTGACGTTTTTTTCCCCAGTTACTTCAAAACAGTAATCAATCTGTTAAATTGACCTTGCGTAAGTAACTCTTGTGGATAATCTTAGGTAGCCTTTGCATTTCCAACACAAAATAGGACATATGTCTTGCATATATTGTTCTGTTTGAGGCAAAGAAAAATGGTAAAAACAGAGACCGACTGTATTCATACACATCAAAGTGGGTATGCCTAGATGTATTCAGATACAATTTGAATGGTGTTCAAATGTGCTGGAAGCAATCGTCCCAAAAGGCAAAAGTTGGTGATGCTTCCCGCCCTCGAGCACTCAACTCGTCTAACAAAGGCGTTACCTTATCAGCAAAAAAAACTGTTGAACTATCCAGGTCAAGCTGGGATGGATTGTCCGAGATTCGAAAATTTAGAAACGTACATTTTAGAACATCATCAATCATAAAAAAATCACGGATGCCTCTCCCTAAATATTAACCAACGATAATTTGATCACATGTTACGGGAGAAAACACTCTCAGAATCTACGAGCAGCGCAATTTGAGAACCAAATCACTTTAAACGTACCCTATACCTCCAAATACACGCATAAGCAAGTGCATTCCCGATCTAAAAGAATGACACCATACATACATGCATCATATATAGTGCATAGTAAGTACTGGTAAGCAGGTTTAGTTATTAACTATTAGAAAATATTTGAATATTTAGTTCGTACATGAACATGTAGTGCAGTGTTTACACGGTTAGTTTAGTTATAAAGTAATAAACAAATTTAATCTTATGTAACTTACTGCCATGGTGAATTTCGGTAATTGCTTTTATTTTGCCTACTACATGTAGTTCAATGTATTATCTCTGAGGACAATGTATAGTCTTGAGCTTTTGAAATTCGTCTACCATCGTCAGACATCCTTGACCTTGATGATAAGCAACGATAGGCATTTCACTTTAAGTATAATTTTTACTAAAATACGCTGATTTTAATAATGAAATAGAAAATTGTTATGACTTCAGAAAGAACTTTAGATAAAAATGATAACAGTCACTTCAGAAACTCTTTTTACAAATGTAGTTCTTATTGTATTATGTATGCCATATGGGATGGCATTTATAGTACATAGCCTTCATTAACATTGTTGGTGGGGTAAACGTACACTGCATATGGTCAGTTTTATATGTGTGTTATGTTCATACTGAAGTTGCAACCACATGTAGCAAAAATGGTGTTGAAAAATATGAAGTACTCTAACTACATAACATAATCTATGTAAAATGTCCCTTGTTCAAGTTTTCATCCAAAGATAATTTGGTACATGCTTGTGCTATATAGACGTGCCATTAGTAGAATAAATAGGTTGTTTGTATAAAGGTAATGCTTTATATGATGTATAGTGATTTTCATGAATTTGAGGTGATACTGACCTTGACCTCGGCTGATCCAATTTAGTACAAAAGAGTCAAAGCAGTAGTTTTCGAACATTTGTAAAACGTTTCAAGTAATGTTTGTAACAAAAACACTTTCGTATTGTATGTGGATTGTTATTGCAGCAAGCTCAACTTATAGATTTTAGGGTTGTGGGTGGGGTTATTTCAATTATGCACTTGTCATATGAACATTTCAGTTTAATAATTTGCTATCATTTCAACGGATATAAGCCTATACTTATGTTAAAGTGTAAAGACACGTGTTTAAACATCATTTATAAAATTTAACATAATTGATATTTGGTAGAAAGATTGTGTTTGGTGATTTTTAACTATTTGACCTTGAAATGACCTTGGCCTCGACCTATGCTAATCCGATTTAGTACAAATGAGTCAATGCAGTAGTTTTTGAAAAATTGTAATCAGTTTAAACGTTTCAAGTAATATTTATAACAACAAAAGAAAAACACTGTCGTAATGTATGTGGAGTTTAGATACTGCAAGCGCAACAGAAAATTTTTAGAGTGATGGGTGGGGTATTTTTAATTATACTCTCACCATTTAATTTTACTTAATTGCTTTCATTTCGACGGATATAAATCTATACTTATCTAAATGAGTAAATATATGTGTTTCATAATCATTTATACAATTAATCAGTTTTGATATTTGGTAGATTTGTTTTGGTGATTTTTACCTATTTGACTTTGAAATGACATTCACCTTGACTTTTGGCAGACTCAAAGTTAAAGCAAATTTGCAGCATGGGTATTGATGTATTTTGTTAAATCAAATAGTTTACCATTCCATGTGTGTTTAAAACACTATTTCAGATTTAAGTTAATTAAGATATTTTTTTATTTTGGTGTTCAATTTGACCTTGATCTTGATTGTTTCCAACTTTTCACCCAAGGTCGGCAACTTTTATTAACGGTACAACAAACTATAATGTCTCCCAAACATTTTGGTATAGAACTCAGCTTGTTACTTTTTTGTGCAACCTTTTTACTTACATAAGCCACTATTTAAACTTTGGCTGCTCTACTAATAGATTATGAATGTCTTACGTTACTCCAACATATTTTAAACGTTGAATTTATCGATAATGACTGGAATGCAGAGCTTAAACTTTTAGATTAAGTTATAATACTTCCGAATATTCTATCATTCGTGTTTTCTAGGTTATTTAGTTTGACCTGAGTTTGAGGATATGTCCCTTTAAGGTATGCATCTTTAAAGCTGCTCGCTTTCAGATTTTGGTGAAAAAATAAAGTTCTTCAAACTGTCTGAAAACAACATATTTTAGATCGAATAGTCAAAAAAAAAAAGAAAATTCCAGTACAAATTACTGTTAAATATACATACATATTTAAAATTATATGCTACATGTACCACATTTTGAAGCGTTACATTTGTACAAACGCCTTTGAACATCCAATTTAATCATACAGTGTTGCAGTGCCAAAACCAAGCTCACCAATATTTGCAACACATTTTGACAAATTGCCACCTAAATGTGTTCGAGTGTTGCTGCAATAACTTTTACATTTTAAGTTTAATAATATCAGGTTGGAGAAACTGTAAGCGAACAGCTTTAATCAATATTTTGTTCACATTAAAAACTAAAAGGTAACATAATAGTTATGCTGTTGCAGAGCAACAAGTGACGTTGTTTGACATGTTTTAATAGATGCATAATTTACACTGGAGCCATTTGTGTAGATATTTCTAATTATTTAATAATTAATAATTAATAATTAATAATTAATTTATATTAAGAACCAGATGTATCTAATTTTGTTTGCATCATTTATTATTTTATCTAAAATTTGCAGTTCCTTTATAAACTGGATGTTACTGAGATTTTGCAGGAAGCTTTATTATCAAGTGTCGTCGTGCGTAATATAATTTGCGGTCACTGCGTCAACAGTCAAGATAACAGTACCCTGTTAATAGCAAATCTTTTCTCACCTATGAGATACATTTTTCCGCGCATTTACCGGTGATAAATAACCTTATCCTTCACCGCTTATCTCACATCGCTGCCGGAATATTTTTTCGTAAACAGTATAAGCAGCCAACATGTCACATAAAAATCGAAAAATGACTGTAAATGTTTTATATTTGAAATAAACATAGCGTTGTGGGTATTTATTTTATTCGTTAGATCAATTATTATCCATCGATAGCAGTTTTAAAGTAAAATTTGAGAAAAGGTTGATTTTCATTTTTTCATCCCCATCCTGTAATCAGCTTATTTCTTCTTACTTCTGTGAAAATGCCATTAAAACGGTGAGAAAATAAATCTTCCATGTTCATTGAGTTGTGAATAAGGAAATCTCACCCTTGGGTTGACACTATATACATGTAGACAATGTTTCTCAAACCTCTTTTTCAAATAATTGACCTTGGATAAATAGGTTACAAAGCCATTTATTTCAGCAATGATCGCTTCTTTCACATTTACTTTGATTTTTAGTTTATTAGTTTTCAGCGTTATTCCCTTTTATGATAGATGACATTCATGCTCATAACAAAATGAGCGGCGTCACGCGAAAATGGGCTTTCGGACATGTTTGCAAAACCAATGTTAAAAGCTAATAGCTACTATATTTTCCTGCACGGAAACATACATGTACTATTTGTTTCAAAATCCTTCAAGACCATTGCTATGGCAACAGCGATTCGAAATGATTTTTTTTTAATTTTGGCTATAACCTTTGAGAAAAACATATCGTGGAAAGAAGACATGCAATATTTCACCAGATACAAATGTATGACATATATCGAAAAAATATATAATTTTGCAACACAAAAATTTGCCAGGCCTATACATGTAAAAAATGTGTGAAGTGCTTTAAAACGAATTACTAACTACACTGCATTCTGGCCTTTTATTAATATCATTTGATAATTTGTTCTGGTATCTTTCATTTTTAATTGATAATCCTAAATTTGTTTGAATAAATTAGATAATCTCATGAGTTTCCAGACTTCATATTATACTCTAAAATATGAGTGCAAGACAAATACAAAGAAAAACAATACGTACGTTCGGCCATTCAGATATGTCAGAAAATATAGCTCCATTTAATGATCGAAATTCTGAAATGTCGACTGAGGAGCTATCTACATCGTTCAACTTACAAGTTTTCTTCGGTCTAAAGTAATCTGTAGATTTACAAACAGAGAGCGACATACACTCTTCAACACATTCTTTGTGTCCTAATCCACTGATTTCTGAAACTGAGTGACCGACAAGTTGCTTATTCAAATTGTTCGACTTTATTTCAAATGGCTGACATGTTTCCGACTCTCCAGAACAAAAAGAACCAACTGTCAAAATAAACACAGCACAAAAAACTTGCATCATGTTGATCGTCATATAAAGTATTTAAACGAATTATTTAAAATATACTGTCACATCATGAGAAGAAGCATCTCCCTGTTGTTATGTCAATTTGCTGCACCAGTACAGACACCATTGAAATGCGTAAATGAAGTTAAAGCTGCCTTTGCACCTAGCTTGTTTTGTATCAAACCTTTATTCCTATCAACAGACTTACTGATTTGATTGTTTTAAGTTCGGCGCCAAAGCAGTAAATAAGATAACATTCGCAATGATTTTATTTTTGCTATTTTAGCAAATTTCCCACTTATTTAAAAAACAGAATTCGCAAATGATTAATATTATATAGTTTAAAGATAAAGTAATACGTCTTTAATTTTCTTTAATGTTAATTTAACATCTTTAATTAGAAACTCGAACTACAAATTCTTATGTTGAGTTCCGTAAATTTCCATGTTTTTCCGTGATACGGATTTCCATCCGTAGTTCGCGCATGTCGACATTACATGTAACACCGCAGTTATTTATAAAACACGAGTCCGTGAAAGAACTGTGTAATTGAGTCCGTAAGCCATCGACTTTTGTGCAATAGTTTGAAGCTATGTGTACTGTTTTTATTTGTATTATGATCATATATTACGCTACATTGCCTGCTCATTTGTGTTATCGACGCGCCGTAACTAACTGCGCAGTCATCCGTTTGCGTTGTCTGATTTTAGATAGTAGGTGAAAACATTTTCCAAGATAGCGTTTGGCAGTTTATTCTATTTTGTTGAAACAGTGAAAATCATGCTTGCTGTCTACGGGTACCGGGAATTATTATTTTACCACAGAAACATAGAAAATTCGATTGAAATACGATAAGACGTAGTTTGTTTATCTTCTGTATCATATATGTTTGATTAAAAAAGAATGAAGGTAATAAATCCCCCGGAGGTGGGCATATTAAAAACTCAACATCTGTCCGTGGCTCTATCCTTCCATTTTTCGTGTCCTGGCATGGGTTAAGGGATTTTCAAATCATATGGCAGAAATGCTCAGCATATGAAGCCGTTAACGGTACTTCGTCCCTACCAGAGAAATGTAACGTAATATCCGGCCATAAAAAGTATCGATAACCTGGAGCAGTAAGATAAATTATTCGGAAATATTCGGCTAGCATTACGGAAGCAACCGGGCTCAGATCGTAGAAATAAAATTACATGCATTGTACCTGTTAAACAAAGCCTTAAAACGACCATTTTCTTCTTTCTTTTTTTTATTTTAATATATTAAAATGTATCACTAAAATGTAGAATGATTGTTTTATCAAGATACAAGATACAAGAAACTTTGTTTATAGTCGGTTTAAGTTAAACAAAGAACATTAGCTATAAGCGTTTTTCCGACAAAGCTATTTTCCGACAAATCCCGTTAAATCCCGTTTGTGTTTCTAAAATAAGTGTTATAGTTGTTTTACAAATTGAAACTAAACTGCAAAATGTTTCCTTAAAATTGTCACCTGTTTTTAGTAATATGACGGATAGAGTTTTTAACTAAAAAAAACACTAAATCAATTAAGTCTCATAACAAAAAAAATAATTAATTGTTATATTCCATTTTATTATACACCTACTAATGTTTATCTGAATTTTCCTTAGTATCTGTGCAGTAAAATACAACATCCCGTATCAAATTTTCCGTATCAGATGGATTTAGCCGTATCTGATCTGTCCACCGTGTAAGTTGTACACAAATGCATATTCATATCATATTCCTACGCTAAAAGTTGAAAAATAGATCCACAGTGATGCAGTAAAATAAATTTAGTTTCATTGTCGTCACACTTTTCTTAATGTCACATTTGAAGACAAATGAATACAGCGTCTTTTTCGCATAAAATAAACCAGAAAGATGATTGACGTTTTGCATTTACTTTTTATTAATGTTGTTTGTTTATACACGGAAGAAGGAAGTGACGTCATCGACGTCATATAAAACGTGACACGAAATAGCGCGTTATGTTGATGTTTGCCATTAATGACACAATTAACGTTTATATAGAATTTAACATATGATATTCGGTAAAAGGTATATTATAAAAGGTATATTATAACAGTCGGTTGATCTGCGGCGTCGTATCTTTTCAGTTGGCTGTGTAGTTCCGGATCATACTAGGGGCTCCATAATATTCCGTATATCCCGTATATGACTCTAAAATAACTTTATATGGTAAAACATTATCGCGAGTTAATTACAGCGCTTATATAAGCCTATAGTAAATTTGTGGCGTGTAAAGGCCCTGGCTGTGATACTTTTTCTGCTACATGTTCAGCATGTTTGTAAACTAATCTGATAGTTATAGGATGTGCCCCTTTAAATGGGATGATTTGACGGGCATTAATAAACCTAGTAACAATATTCATGATCGTGTTAACATATTTATGATTGCCATGTCTATTGCATGATATTTGTATGTTTGTGATCAACTTGGTGTAGGTATGGGACAGGGTATTGAACATTTTCAGAAATGTCGAAGAAATTCACCACTATGTGGATTCCGTAAAAATGAAGTCACTGTTGTACAGTTGTGTAGATTGCGCCTTGCCGTTACATGTAAACTGCTTGTGTGTGTGTATCTTGAAGTGTTTGTAGAAATGAAACGAAATTTCGAGGCTAGTCAGCGATAAATTGAAAATCAAATTGTGTGATATTTCATTTTGCTGCAGCAGTTTACGTCAGTTATTATGAATTCATGAAATGAAACATCTTGAATATTCGCATTAACGAATACCTATACCGGATTTCCGTGCATTTAAAATGCATTAACGAATACAAATACTATTTCGCCTGTCAACATAGCAAATTAAAATCAATTCCGATAAGCTATTTTTGAATAGTTTGTGTATGGCAACTTGTAAAACTTCCCGACTTCTTTTTATATCCAACTGTATTTGTCTTTTCGGTGATCAAACATTCATAACGCTGTGCATACAATCACTGAGACGATTTGTGTGGCGATTGTTCCTAAACCATAAAAATCTCTCTGATGCTTTCAAAAGCAAATTGACACATATTTTATGGTTTCGTACTGTCATTTTGCAGTTCCACCAGAGGCCATAATTCATGTTTCTTGGGTGGTTTCCGAGTTCGATAACAATTCGAGAGAAAGACATTATTTGTTGATGTTATTTTTGAATCACCTACTATATGGTATAAATATGTACAATGCACGGGTGTGGTCACCGGACAAACCTGGTAAAATGTGTCCAGAGGAAGCTGACAACATACGACATTCTTTACGTCAAAATTGTTATATTCTATTGCTTTTTATAACAATAATTTACTCGTTTACATAATCATGCTCAATATAATAAATATCACAGTAACTGTTATGAACGTCTATGTTCTAACACCCGTGTGGAATGGGGAGGCCGCACAATTACGTCGTGACGTCAACGTCTTGTGCACGTCTTTCTTTCAACTAGCACCACGTTAAAGCAGATGAATCATAGATTGCATATGCCAAATATGACAGTTTTCTTAAGAGGACGACAAATTCAGACGGAAAGTGTGGCGAAACCTTAATCACAAATTTTGTGTGAATGAGCTCTTTTGTTGCGATACATGCATATTATTACAAATACGCATGCCAAGTTGTGATTATTTGCAATATATCGATCAATATGGCGCTCCAACCAGAGCTCCGCCTACAGAAAATGTCGCTTACTAAATACATCCAACTACATATATTGTATTATATTGAAATTAAATAGCGACATTTTAAATATTCCTGAAATTCACAGCAAAATTTCAAATGCACCTCACAAATTTTTGTGAGCACTAAAATGTCTTAAACACTTACATTAACTCAAGAGTTTGTTATTTTTATAAAGTGAAGTTAATTACATACATAAAACTCTAATATATGCACAAGGTAAAATGTCAACCGTACATTATGAATAATGGGACAAAAAATAGTAATGCCGCATAAAGCCGTCTTAAGCTGCTCGTTCACAGTTTGCGGTGAACAAACTTAAGATATCCAAAATGATATACATGTACTTAGCATATTAAAATGTAAAAGTAATGGCTAGAAGTAACAACACAAGTAACAATCTACATAGATTTGAGAAAATCTGTTGAAAATGTTGGTGACCTTGTTTAACGGCACCGCTACAATATATATCTATACTGCAATTTCGAACGCGTTATTTAGTAGCGTATAGTTTCAAAAGTACAGACATACTTACACGGATTTTTATTGGAACCTTTTTATCTGAGTGTTTGTTCTAAAGTATGTTAATTTCAGACGGTAAAGATAATCTCTTTTTTTCACCAACATTTGAAAGCGACGTGCACATGCAAATGTTAGTCATTCACAAATTGAACTAATCGGATTATGAAAAGAACTAATTAAGAGTAAAACAGCTACAGAAACTGTCTTCATTCAATGTAAGGTTAAATTCCCACCACACAGAACAACAAATATTACCGAAAGAGTAGTGTAATTCAAATGAGAGGACAAGCTTACTTTCAGAGAGTACAGAGGGGAGATAACTAAACTATCTAATTGCATAGCAAGGTTAACATAATAGTACTTCGGTGTTAAAAAGATAAAGAAAGATCAAAGGGATAACTCTGTAACATATGTTACGTTTGCCTGCCAGTCTGTCGCCAACAATTTGGTGTGTAAGCACTGCATTTTCTGTAAGACTACATCTTTCACCTGACATGACTTTGAACCCAATCTTCAAAAACATCGGTTGAATTATTTGTTTCGGTGGCAAAATGACCATTTGAGTCAACTTCTATGTCAGTAGATTGAAGGTAAATAAAAAAGTTATGACATTCAATAAATTACATTGTTTAGCTATTCATGATGAGAACTGGCAAACAATAATAGGTCAAATTCATAGCTTGATTACATGGTGTCATAAAGTTGGTCACAAAAATCAGGTCAAAGGATACTATTATATTATCAATTTTTTCTTCACGGTTGAATCCGAGTTAGATCTTTAAACAACTGTCACGAGTTTGAACATGTACCTTAGCGTCTTAAGTCTGTTCTGCGTTTAGCACTAGCCCATTTTAGGAACGATGGTTGAATAAAACTTCTGTATCTGTATTACTACTGAGGGCTGTTTAACCCACGAAAAAAACACACACTCTAAGATTGTTTCCGGATGATGTAATTATACCGTCTATGCAAAATGCAACAGAAACGATCATGCATAACGGCGCAACGTTATCATTGCACCATCTTACATTAACACCGCTATTGTACGTAGACACATTTCTACTCTCAATATATTTGCATCATTTCAACACAACATTGCTGGCGCGTTAGCCGTTCCGTTTCTGCGTGGTGTAAGAAACATCGTTTATTTAAAAGCAAAATATTCCTGATCACAAGGTTATTAAAACGTCGAGCCACTGCTGTGAGAAATTTCTGCGCGATGCTTGTGTTGGGTGAAGCGCACATACTGCGGTAAATTCAGTGGTTCATTAAGATTGCTGTTGAAGGGAAATAATACTGCCAGCATTTAGTCATATTGCCTTATACAGTTATTTTTTCTATAGTTGACAATGGTTTTACGATAGGTCGTGGGATGCGTGACATATGTGTTAACAAATCAACTAAAACATATTTTTCTAATCTTTATAAACGAAAACAAACAAGCAGAATGTCTGTGTACATTTTCTAATATGATTTGTTTCACTCATTTGTATAATAATTACTGTATATACATATACTACGCTAATCAAACTTAACATAGAATATGACAAAAATCCAAAACACCATTACCTTTGAATTTTTTCTGCATATGCGTTTTGATTTCTTTTCAAATTCCTCACCTTTTCTTGCAGGTCAAATGTGATTTTGAAGAAATATCCTCTGTATTAAGCAGCGTTTAATATATTGCTCAAAGCGTTTATAATTCGTTCTTTCGTTTATATGTATGTAAACAACTAAATGTCCCCTGGTCAAAATGCATTTCATTTATTGAGAAGTCAAGAACTAACTGTGGGTAGCAAATAGTCAATGTATGTATATCAAACAAAATTTAGTAGAATTATGTCTAGATGAGTTTCACTTTTCCTCTTGTTCCTACTGTGTAAGGACCGGCTGTCCCTCCATCAACCCACTTAACTTTGACCGTTCCATCTGCAAGTACAACTGTCACAATACCATCTCCCAGAATTAACTGAAAATGACAACATACCCAACGTAACACAGAACTTCCTGAAATAATTATAACATTTTCTCCAACAGTAGATTCGAAATGAAATTGTTAATTTATCTGGAAAAAAACTAATCGTGAAATTGCAGAGTTTGATAAAAGTGAATTGTTTTAGCGACCATAATGTCTGCAGAATACATTAAAGCAGTTTTATTGCGATAGAAAAACTTTTGACGAAACAATTATAAGAAGTAAACTATTTTGATAGATTTTCTTTACATGTATTGCGTAAATTAAAGTAAAGGAGTGTATCGGTGCATGTATACTTATATTGTATATTTTGAATGCAGTAAAGCATCTTGAGACATTTCTAAACTGTTCGAAAGTTATTCGTTGCAATATTCAAATTTTATTTGTATAACTAAGATGAAAAGTGATACAATTTCGTGCTGAAAAGGTCAAATAAAATAATTATAAAGAAACTTTATGTTTTTGTAAATATGAAGAAGCATGTTATGTATTATTGCAGATATACGCTAAATGCGTTTGGGAATAAAAGGTTAACGGAATCTGTCCTGAACGTTCAAATAATTTACTACAAGAAGATCTGATATGATAACTCGAGACAACAATTGTTTGAGAATAAAATTGATCAATTATCTGCCTCCGGAGTCGAGTTGGTAGAGTTGCTGACTTAAATCACTGAACTGCCTCATTGGTTCGACTCCTGCTACCGACCATGTCTCTCTTTGTGCGAAAGTTGGCTGTTTCTTAAGGATAATATGGGTTTAGTACTGGTCCTTCCTAGGAACGATAGTTACTGCCTGCTTGCATAAATTACTAAACCAATACAAACGTTACCTCAGTCGTTTTTTTTTAAATTTTAAAGTCAAATCCTGTATTTGTTTTATTTTATGCATTTAAATTACAGTATTCAAATGACAATGTGTATGTTTATCATAAGATAATTATCAAATCTGCGTATAACATGTATTCATAATATTTGCATATTAAGAGATAAGGCTAATTAAATAATCTATTTGAGAGGAGTAAAAATTACATTATCAATTCCGCAATTGTTATTTCATGTGATGAAATGGTGAATTAAAAGTTTGAGACACAATACATATAAGAAACTGTTACATGCAGTTCTATCTTGTAAGTTAAATTCTTAGTAAGTGATTTCTCGAAAGCTTCCTAAAAAGTAGCACATGCGTGTAGTATAGAAATATTATAAAGTCAAACGCTATATTTGTTGTATTTCCATGTAAAATATGGTATTTAAATGGCAATAAAAGGGTCTATACTATAGTAAGATAATCATGCATGTACTGATAATATGTGAATATGAGATAAGAATGGATATGCAATGTATATGAGAGGAGTCAAAATGTTATGATGAATTCCGCAACTGTTTATTGCATATTAGAAATGTATCATTCATTTTTGGAAATGTTCCATAGTACAGTGGCGCCTGCGTGTAGGTTCCCCGTGTTTGCGTGAAAAAGCGTTTTGCACGCGTGTCGGACACGATCGTGTTGCACGGTATGTTACTGCGCATGCCCAGCGTGCAGCGTGCAGCGTGTAGAACCGTGCAATTGCTAGTGCGCATGCCCAGCGTGCAGCGCATAGGAACCGTGCAATTGCTAGTGCGCATGCCCAACGTGTCTCTGAGCGTGAAACGTGCAAGCGCATTTATCATTGGGCTACATGTATGTTTTGCTCTGGATAACACCTGGTCAATTCTAGCATATTTCAATCAATCACCTGCATTTTTCGCCAATAGTCGTACTTTTCCTATCATCCAATTAACCTCGCTGATGCTAAAGGAAGTCGGTAATCGGCATGTTTAGATTTTATCCAAAGAAGTATGGAAAATACCCAATTTTATTAAAATGAAAACATCAGCCCAGATACTAGTTATTGTACGCAAGACAAAGTCTCTGTGCCGGTGCCGACCCACTTCGGACCATGGACACTTCGGACCACATTTTACGGACACTTCGGACCAGATTTATAGACACTTCGGACCATGAATATATATTGTCGCAAACTCTGATATGACACTTCGGACCATGAAAATATTATAGCAAAATATTATGTGACACTTCGGACCACGAAATCGAAATGATTTTAATTATTATTAATCATATTTTCTCATTTTGGCACCGCCACTGACGATAAATATCCCAATGTTGATTAAAAACAATTTATTAAAAAAAACAACAACATCAAATCAAATACTAAATTAGAATTTAAGCCCGACGAATATTTCAAGAATAAGTCATGTTTAAAAGTCCCAGGATCACATTTACAAGTAGCTTTCATTTTATCAAGAAAGATGTCTTGCTGACAGAAAAGACCTTTATTTGTGCCAAAACCATTCCAAACTTTGCTTTTTAAATTGATAAGTACATATCAGAAACATAGTGCAGAATTTTTTTTCAATGCTTTTGCAAATGGCAACTCTTTTTCTGAAAGAAAAAAACTTGAATACAAAAGAAAGGCATAATTATGTCAACGTCATTGTTTTAGAGTGAATAGAACATGATTCTATCATTATACTATCAATAAATTTATGTGTCTGTATCAGTACATTTTAAGTGATCCTGGGGCTTTAATATTTATACAGAAATTACATATCCTTTGAACGCCTATAACGTAATAAACCGTATACGCGGGTTAAGACAGGTTTGGCCTTCCATAGAAGTGACAGTTACCGTATGGAACACGTTTTGTCTGTATGAATGTAAAGGCTATGCCGACAGCCCCTGAATGTTGAAATCTCAGACGTCCGAGGCAAATGCTGACACTTTAAGACAACCTTGAAAATGACCTTGGACACAATTTTACCAGCTTTGAAAATTTTCATTTTACCAATGTTCCCTGTGGGATAGTGTTTTGAGCGCGTGCAAATATTTTTTCATAGACATAAAGCAGACATGTCGTACTCAAACCTAGGTATATTGACATCTTATGAGAACGCTTAAATTTGACCTCTCGTTAGCAAAAAAAAAAAAAGAAGTCCATGCGCAGGTTAGCAGACAGGGTGACCCCTGCGCGTGACCTCTGTAGGTGGGCCAATGGAAATTTTACTTTCATGTTACAGCTCAATCTATTTGCTGACGTATACAACACGCGCAGTAAACCGAAAGTAGCATAACGTGATGTACAGTGTTTACAAAAACACATGCATGTCTGTCGAGTTTGTAACAAAATATGCCGGTGTGCAAAGGTTATGGGTACAGTCCATTGTATTAATTTATCAGAGCATTCATTGCAAATGGTAGTCTTCTTTCGAATTTACAAAATGTCCATTACACAAAGTTAGTAAGAGACAATATCATGGCTATTTTCCTTTTCTTTTACCCATTAGGGCATAGAATACACATTAATTGGCATGGACCGCCACCTCTAAGCACTATAGTGTACAGAGGAATGAATTGGATAATACAGTGGGATATTTTCTAAGTGCCTAGCCTCAAAAGATGTGCAGGGGGGATTTGCCCTATCTCTGGCTTAAAGTTTTTTGCAGTGGAAAAAATAACACTTCAAATCAATTAGTGTGATGTTAATAAAAATATTTAGAAAACAAGTCGTTAAAGCTGTCATTGGAAAGTAACAAATGCCCCAAAAGTAGTGTCTCCCAGTCTGTGACCTGGACCATCAAGATGTGGACCAAAAGTTCCTTCGAGAGCACTGAAATACATGTCGCAAAATCCCTTTTATTCATCACTGCGACAAGTACATGTATGTGGGATGCAAAATATTTTTGAGCCCTGGACCAAAGTCTATGAATAGCTTCGTGAAAACGAGTCAAAATTGTAAACTAGAGCTTTCACAAAATGTGATTAATACCCCCGAAAGACTGCTTTATTAACTGAGGAATTTCGTAGTAACAGAATACCTTGCAAACAAACTAAAAAGAGATATTGTTCTTGGCAATAACTCTGTAATTTGTCAAAAAAGAGTTATGATTCTTGTACATTGCACTTCCTTCCTACGTGCTTGACCATTGTATGGAATCGTATTGAATTCCAACCAATAGTTTTCGAATAATGCTCAGGACAATAAATTCAACAAAGGGCAACAACTCTGAAATGAGTTAAAATACAGTTATTGTTCTTTTGCAATGCACTTCCTCTCATTGTGCTTGACCTTTGTATGAAGTTGTATTGAATTCCAACCAGTAGCTTTCAAGTTATGCTCCAGACAAGCGAAAGTATCAAGGGTAATAACTGTATCATGGCACGTTGATTGACAGTTCTCATGCCATACAATATTGTGTGACGTAATATCATGTGACATAACAAAATTGTGTGGTAGCGACCCCAATCTTATTTACTGAAAGAAAATCAATACATGTACTTGTTTGCTGTTAAAAGTGTTCTGTAGCCTACAAAATCATATACCGGAGCAATTAAGTGTATTTGTTTTTCATTTTATTTCTATCCGGCCGATTGTAACTTTTCAAAATTGTAAATTGTAAAACAAAAATCTAGGCAATAAAAAAAATCTGAAAAGTGTTCTCTTTTTCAGAAAGATCATGTCCTCTATTACAGTAATACAGTTCAGTGTTTTTCCTATACAAATATGCAGTAGCCATGATACAAATAAGAAAGACAGACATGCTAACGGTCTCCAATGAATAAAAGCACAGTTGCGATGAAATAGAAGATTAATTGCTTGTATTTTAGGAATCGCACATCCGGGTACGGATAATTAATTTACATTCGGGAAAGGTGATTCCTCGGCTTTCTTCGCTGGTCTCTATGTATCTATAACTTTGAATAATACAATAACCAAGATTAGAAATGAAAGAAGACGATCTCCCAATACCTTGAAACTATAAGATTGCTTTGATAATTCTGTTGTTAAAAGCTTTTGTTTCATTTAAAATAAATTTAAACTTGCATATGAGCAGGGTCCGTATATTACATTATATTGTAATATACGGACCCTGATATGAGTCAACGGTAAAGACAGAGTTTTCACCTTTTACTGAATGGAGAAATGAAAGCGACCTAATAATCAGATTGGTTAGCTGGTCAGTGCGACGTCACGGTTAATCTGAGAATAAACATCAAGTAAGCATTTTTTGCTGCTTCACAGGCTTTCACTGTATTTATCAATGAGGTACAAGAATGCTAGTCTCACTATTTCCACTTAGATTTTACAGGTTGACATTTTACAGTTGTCCGCCTTCTACGTCAAGTTTGAAGTGCCAATAGTTGGGAACACATCCCCAACGAAATTCTGTTGGGCACTTATAATTAAACCCAATAAAATCCAATATATAAATGTATTGATTATGGATTTAATATGATAGGATTAAGTTTTAAAATGATGCTAACACAATTCTAAGTTACATCTAATTACACACCTGCATCAATCGGTGTAATATGAAAATAAACGGCATATCGTACCTTATGTGTAAACTTGCATGTTTAGGTTTAAACAATCAGATTTTTATAAAGTGGTGAGGTTTTTCATAATATTTAGGTTTTCATTTAAAGTGATATTTAATTCATCATTTTAGACCGGAAAATTGTTTTTGAAAGTAGGTAAATTGTGTATTATGCACCTGTTTAGCCTCAATATTTCGACTGCAAGACTAACCGATTTTATAAACTGATATTGCATGCGAAGGGCGGCCATCGTATATAACAAAAAGCCCCGTTTGTTGGGCTAGCGCCAGTTGTACCTAATATTGAAACTACACTTTCTGCTTATTATGGAGCACATTAAAATTAGGCGTAGAGGTGCGACAGTTATAAAATATCAGATCTGTGAAAGGGGTCACATAGAAAAGCCAAATTAAGTTGGCTACAAGAATGCTAATGAGTGCAAAAAGTCGTATTGCTTGGATAAATTTTATAACAAACGAAATAACTGCATTAAAAAAAATATGTAGTAATAAGAATTATCATTTGAAAATCTAAATATTTTAAAAATATTCCTTATACACAGACTTAATTTTCTATGCAACTGTCCTAAGGTACGTGTTGACTAAATAAAGTACGAATTGACTACGGTACGAGGTGACCAGGTGTCTAGATACCGTGTAGCCTTTTATAAAAATGTAGCAATGTCATCACTTGGTTTTATTCTGTTTTGCGAGACAGATGGTAACAGATTAGGAATATATTTGCCGAAGCACTTACCAATTCACAAAAAGCATTTAGTTCGGCATACTTTGTCAAATATAAAACGTTGGCAGACATGTCTGCCATCTCATCTCGATGTTGATTGGCTGCACGGTTAGTGTGCTTATTTGATTGGCTGCACGGTTAAATCCGGTTCTGCACGATACACGTTTTATTCATAGTTCTGATTGGCTACACGGTTAATCGAGCGTGAACCGTGAAGCGTGTGCCGTTCGTGTTGCACGCGAAAGAAACCGTGTGCGCGGGGAACCCACACGCAGGCGCCACTGTACTTGTTTTATTGCATGATTGTGTATTTTATTTTTAAAAAATGTTTTATCACAAGTATCATACAATGGGAACTGAAGATTAATGGAGATCATTTTGAAAGGGACTTTTCTGAGATAACCCATTTATGTTTACATTTTTAAATTGTTCTTCTTTTAACCAACATTGTAACCTATATAAATCTTGCTAATGGACTGCTTAATTCGCTTAAGGACTATTTTACGTTGAACTATCTTCTACAGTACTACTATCTTAAGTGTTAAACGCGGTGTAAAACACGAGTAAAATCTTCTTTATAACAATATATTTTATTTGACATATAGATATTTACTTAATACATAACATTTTACTACTTTATATTTGTCATTGATCTGTCATTAAATATATTGCATGCATCTAATCTTGTCTTAAAAGTTTTTATCAACACATCAAATCGCACTGTCAACGTTTCCGTGTTATGTTATATTATACATATATAATGTATAATATAATAGTATGTAGATCCTTTTCAAATATCAAGCTCTTGAGGAAAATTATTTGCAGAACACTTAAAAACATTTCAAATGCATTCACTAGTTTCTTTACTGCAGCCTATTACTTTTATTCCTGGCAAATCCTTTTCGTGAAAAAAAACGACTTGAATACTAAAAGAAATCCGTATGTCAACATGGTTTTAGAGTGAATAGAACACGGTTCTATCATTATCCCGTCAGTATGTTTATTTTACAATGTCAATATTTCAAAATAGATCTTGGGACTCTAAAGAAAACTCGAAATCAGTGCAGTTTTGATTGAAATGCTATTTTGACTTTTTTTTAGAAAAATAGATATAATTCCTTTTCAAAGTATCTCTATATTATATAAACCACGTATACGCCCTATACGATGTACAGAGTTATCGGTATACATTGTATTAAAAATGTACAGGCATATGCTTTTGAACAGTTAAAAGGTTGTGTGCAGATTTTCATTATTCATCGAGCGTAGAAGTTGAAATCAATGAAAACATCTGCCCTTGACCTTAATCCCAAAAGTGACATAAATCAGCTAAAATAGATAATATTTACATGAAAACATATACCAGTCCTCTTATAATAGATATGAACTATCAGACGTCCGCATTTTTTGTGCAATAATCCCATCTCTCAGAACTATATGTTGTGTAACACCAGAGGTAAACTCTGCCATGGACTCGACAATAGTTTTCTGCAGCAGAGGCGCTACTAACGGGGAAAATATGATCACCGCCATAGCCGTGTCCATGCGGTGATTGTTTGTCCAATCTCTGG